>OLKM01007111.1:0-12606 GCA_900291075.1 Melanogrammus aeglefinus | reverse complement strand
TTCTGAGTCCGTTAGCGATAAAAGCTCATCAGATGAACGTAGTGCAACGGGCATGTAATGTTACGCACGTGAGTGACGAGCCTTCCAGAAGCACCCACCACGACACCACACACACACACACCACACACGACACACAGGCACGACATAATTGTAGTATACTGTGTTTGAGTGATCGTTCTTGATCAGATTGACCGTTTGGGCCACGTGCCGCCAAACCCTCGTCTGGGGGCCTCACGCGTGGTGTTTTTGGTTAGAGGAGGTTGACTTGCATGTGGCAAGCGTGGTGTGGAATGGTATAGCGGAGCCCATCTGCCTGGTGGCACGTGCTTACACGGAGGAGTTCAGGATATTGCTCAGGGGGAGGGGGGACCAGAGTTTTGTCCCAACTAGGCGATGGAAAAGCTGGGGTTTTAAGACGCACTCAAAACATCAGCCGGGGCCTCTCCTATGAGTTACCGCCAGCGGGCCGCGTCCTGAATGAGAATTTGTATTTCCAAAAAATGACATTAAGGAAATTGACTTTTTTCCAGACCCTTATGTAGCTTCTCGTGTAACTTAGATGTAGTAAATAAGTATGTGATATCTGTCGATTGTGTAGATTTGAAGTCTTCAAATAAAAAAAAAAAATGTCATTTATTTAAGAAATCCAAGACGTGGTTCTAGAGCCAAACAAGCATGATTTCCTAATATTGTTTATTTACAATCCTTACTTGTGAATATTATTCAAAACATTATTCAAATACTTACCATTATTAACCAAATATTTGACATAAAAATATCCTGACCCGTGAGCTTCCCATTTGCGTTTGTGTGTGTGTCTGTGTGTTTTCTGGGTATGTGCGAGTGCTTGGGTGTTGTGTGTGTGCTGTGTGTGTGTGTGTGTGTGTGTGCTGTGCTGTGTGTGTGTGTAGTGTGGGATGTTGTTGTGTGTGTTGTGTGTGTGTTGTGTGTGTGCTGCGCAGTGTTCGGGGGTAATGCGCTTAAAAGTAACAATATAACTTTTTTTGAGGTAACAAGTAACAGTAACGGCATTTCATTTAAAATATAGGATAACCGTACACTACTTTACTAGACTATTGGAAACGCACTTTCCTGCGTCTACCCAAGCCGAGTTTGACCAAAAGAAAAATTAGAACACTTTAGATGGAACGCCAGGCCTTAAAGCCAGCTTCAGACCAAAGATTTCCCACCTTCGCAACGAACTTGCAACTCGCAAAACTCCTTGCCGACTTAGATTGCGTGCAAAAAAGGAAACAATCATCCACGAAATTTTCGCGCTACGGTATGGATTTGACAGTTCCGTTGACCCGGCTGTGACCCGGGTAGATCACACAAGGCGTTTATAGAAAATGATGTCAGTACGGTAGGCTATCACGAGACAACAGTAGTTTATTCATAATCATCATCCGGCCGCACACAACGTTTTTGGCCGTGTTCTATAAGGATATTGTAGAACACTCTGGGAGCTCCGGCGGGATACCTGGAGCGCTATATTAGGGATATAATATAATATATAGACATTCATGATATAAAGAACGGCCAAAAGCGTGTGCGCCTCTGGAAGATATTATGAATAGACGGAAGATGTCTCGTCCTCCAACATCAATCTGAAGTTGGCATTTCAAGTTGGACTTCAGAGAGTCAAAGCCAACCGTTTCTTTCCCCGAATTGCCTTTCTATACCTGCTAGAAATCAAGTACCACGGTCTTATTGCAAAAACCACCGCGACCACGCACCCAAAGGAAATTAGACACATTATGAACGCCAGCGGACTTACACTATCTGGTGTTTGTTGTGGTGCTTTAGATTGCATGCAAAAAAAGAACATCATCCCCTGTGGACGGTTTCAGTTGGCTCCTGAATAATATATCCAGCACCGCAGAAGTCTGACTTGCAATTGCAAAACCCGCAACCGTCCCGCGCTGTTCAGGCGTCCGAACCGACCCGCACCCGTGTCCGGGTCCGACACAGCACATTACTTTTCACCCGTTTCATCCAAATTGTGCGAGTCACCCGTCGAGTACCCGAACTCATGCAGGACTCTGGTCCAGATACCCCACTACGAGTCTTTATAGGCTGTGCTCTAAGTACACAGAAGACGTCCGAGAACGCCGACCCAGTCTTTGTAATTCATAATATCATCAGCGCGCACACAGCTTTTGGCGTGATATTATATATGTATTAATATATATTATATTAGATTATTTAGATATAGATTTCTGGGAGTCCGCCAACTGCACAATGCACTTTTCTTCATGCTGCCTGATTCACTCTGGACTGCAGAGAGTGAACGCCTATTGGCTGTTGGTATGTCCTCAGGACGTGAACCTTTGTTTGGCTTTCTGGAGCTGTTCAAACTCAACCGCAAGGTCCAACAAAGTCACCTTCTGCATCTTTTCGGTCCAGAAGGCACGCAATTTGAAATTTTTTTACTAAATCGGACTACGTTTGACCCACTCTGTCAATACAGATTCATGTTTCCTCCAGTGAATTCTTCCTTTTAAGGACTGGCGTTTAAGCAATCAAAAAGTCGAAACACCTTTGGATAGTATAAAGTGGTTCATTTTGTCTGCGCTAGTCTTTTGTAGCTATCTTTCTATCTGGGTGGTTGTATGAAATGTTATATAGTTTTTAATGGAGCAGTGCATCATGTTATACTGGTTGTTTATATAGCTGTGTGATTCTTTAATACAACAGCACACACATTATTTTTTTAACCATCTGCGCCTGAGGCTTAACATTCTGCCAAGGACTACAGTTGAACAATTGGCTGCTGGCTAACACTGACTATCAGCGTTGAATCATGCTCCAATTCAGAACACACGGTTGTAGACTAAACAGTATGTGACCTTAGACTAACCTGTTTTGTCTTTGTATAAAAGCCTCAGAAAGTAGCTTATGGATCATATTTCCGCCTCTGTCAAGACTGTGTTCAATCTGAAATTGAGATGTCTTTATTTAGGGCCTCCATCTATTCTTCTTTGATGGATTCAGTGTTGCTGTCTTTACTAGCAGTCAAATTCCTTTTCACCCTACTTCAATCAGTACAGTGTTTTTAAAGAACGTTTTTGTTACATGAATGCGGTCTCGTTCTGCTAGGCTATGAATGATAAATGATGTTTGTGTCCACTTTAGTCAATCCAAATAATTTAAATAAAACAAATCCATTTCCCTCCAATAGTGTTATAAGGAATCAGCACTATTGAAAAGCATAACTGTAAATTAATATTTGGCGTCGATGTAACATCTACCATCATCACAAAGCGGAGTTTTTGCCATTTGGCCCTTCCCTGCCATGCGGTGCGGTGCATCAGTGTTCACATGTTGACCCCTTCACAACCAGAGAGCGTTAATGAGCACCCACATAAAGAGGCACGCCCTAAGAACCACGACACAAAAAGCTTCTTTCTGCTCTGGGGACCCTGAACCCTTGGGTCCTAGCGCTCACCTGCGCGAGGCAGTACGCTCCCAGCGGGGTGGGTTAGGGGATTTGGGGGGCCCCGAGCTGTCCAAGATAGCCAGAAGGGTGCTACATGCGGGGGGCTGCAGATTAGGCCCCGTCCTGCCCTACCGCGGAAGCCCGTGGATGCACCGAGACGAGGGCGGCAGCGGCTGGGGACGGCTGCACCGTGCTGGGGGGGCTCGGACACTCTGAGGAGGGCACAACGATGGGTTTAAGCGGGATTTATGATCTGATGACATATCAGATCAACCACATATAACCACCAAAATAATATACCTGGTTTATTTCTACTGCAGAGTAACACTTGTATAGATGTAATTATTATGTATATTATGCATTATTCATACAGTTTGCTTTTAACGCTTTCATTTAATATTCCAATCCAATACAGAATGCATTTTAGGAATTTTAGTTATTTCCCTTAATGTCAGACCATGTGGGAGTTGGTTGTAAGTACCTGTGCTAGGTGAGGGTGTGTATACCGAGTACCTGTGCTAGTTTAGGGTAGTGTAGCACTGTCTAGGGACGGGAGTGTAGCATCTGGGTTGCTAGTTCGGGGATGGGTTGAGCACCTGGTGTCTAGTTGGGTAGGTGCAGTGTAATACCTGGTGCTTAGGTGAGGTTGGGTGGTAGCTACCTGGGTGCTAGGTGCGTAGGTCGGTGTTAGTACCTGGTGCTAGGTGGGGTGGGGTGGGTGTAGTACCTGGTGCTAGGTGGGGGTGGGTGTAGTACCTGGTGCTAGGTGGAGGTGGGTGTAGTACCTGGTGCTAGGTGGGGGTGGGTGTAGTACCTGGTGCTAGGTGGGGTGGGTGTAGTACCTGGTGCTAGGTGGGGGTGGTTGTAGTACCTTGTGACGGGGATGGGTAGGGGCTGTCAGACAGCTGATACGAGGGGATCCCGGACAATGGCTGAGGGCGGGAACCCCCCTGGGATCAGCTGATTAAATACCATGAGCTGATTGGCTCCTGTCTGCTTACGCCAGCGTGCTCGCCTGTTGCTGAACCAGACCTTGGAGAGACAGCGGCAGATCAGTGTGCTAACAGACGCAACGCTACATCACATCGCATTCACTCTCTACTAGGGCTGCACAATATATCAAATTTTTATGGCGTCCCACGATGACACGTAGTGTTCTCGCGATATTTTCGTGATATTTTTTTAAAGTAATGCATCCACAAAAAAAGAAAACCAAAAAAGAAACAAGCCCCGCCCATGCAGTATAAGCTCTACCTCCGCTGCAAAGCCAACCAAGCGCTCCCTGTATACACCTGTCTGTGACTGCGTGAGTCCATCCTGCACAGCGCGAAGCCTGAAAAGGGGGGGGGGGGGGGGGCGTGGCCTGGCTGCAATTTGCCGCTGAGCACAGTGTGTCACTCCTACCTAGGGGGTGGTGGAAATTCGAAAGATTTTTTTTCAATGAATAATCGTGCTAAATAATTGTGATATCAATATTGATCAAAATAATCGTGATAATCATTTTGGCAATAATCGTGCAGCCCTACTATCTACACAAATACTTTGTTTCTGGAGGTAATATATGTATAGTCTGAATGTTGTCGTGTGAGGACGGGGTGGATATAAGAGGTGAGTGGTAAAGTAACTAAAGGGGAATAGGTTCACTAGACATGTGACACGCATTAAAGAACAACAATGAGCTAAAGCCTGTGCGGGACTTGTCCCTGTCACTCCGACACTACCCATGTACACATACACATAGGAATACACATACGTCCCCATATAGCTGCCGTTTCCTGCTGGGACCCCACGCAGGCAGAAGTGTATGTAGGACCGAGGACCCACCAAATATTGTCCGCAGTAAAATAATGTGAAAAGAATCCATTGAATTCATATCTTTATCTAAGTATGCTGTTCTTCAATACATTATTTCACCAAACGGTTCAAACATACAGGCCTATAGCCCTACATACAGGCCTGTAGCCCTATAGACAGGCCAATAGCCCTACATACAAGCCTGTAGCCCTACATACAGGCCTGTAGCCCTACATACAGGCCTGTAGCCCTATAGACAGGCTTGTAGCCCTACATACAGGCCTGTAGCCTTACATACAGCCCTGTAGCCCTAAAGACAGGCCTGTAGACCTACATACAGGCCTGTAGTCCTGCAGGCTTCAAAAGGTTCTTGTTGGAAAGAGGCTCCTTTCTCCTGCCACTGCGACCTGCAGATGGATAGCTCCACCCACCTGCACGCGGGCCTCCGTCAGCTTGGCTTGCTGGGCCAGCTCCTCGCGGGTGTAGATGTCGGGGTAGTGGGTTCTCTCGAAGGCCCGCTCCAGCTCATCCAGCTGCTCCGCCGTAAAGGTGGTGCGGCTCCTCCTCTGCTTCCTCTTCAGGGGCAGGCTGGGCTCCGACTCCCCCTCTGAGCAGTCGTCAGAGAGGCTCGCTGGTGGAGGCATGGGAGGAGTCAGAACTCGTGTCAAAGCATAATGGGAGGAGTCAGGACCAGACTCAAAACATCATGGGTGGAGTCAGAACCAGACTCCAGCATTGAGAGAGCATGATTTTAGACATGACCAGTGTTTGTAATAATGGCGTTTTAAAGAACGGTTAGGTAACGCCGTTATTTTTTCAGTAACGGGGTAATCTAACTAATAACTGTTTCTGTCGTTACAACACCGTTACCGTTACTGTACATTAAATGCGGTGCGTTACTATGAATTGATTGAATTAACTGTGTAATCCGAACGCACCCTTGGCTCCAAACACAAACTGCTAGTGAGGAGACCAGGGGCCCTATCTTGCATCCGGCGCAAGTGACTTAGTCACTGGCGCATGTGTCGTTGCTAGTTTACAACTGGCGCAGAGCGTTCTTTTGCCACCAGCGCCACTCGCCGGTAAATTAGGGAATGATCTTGCGCCCCAAGGGGCGGTTCGGCGGAAGGAGGAGGCGTGTTCTGGCGCAAACGGTATTTTGACGTTTCTGAAAACCATTGCGCTACTGACCAGGAAATACCTGGTCTAAAGTCAGTGGCGCGTTGTTCAGATGCTATTTTAAGGGCGCATGTTGCGCATGCGATGCATACGGATTGCTTGTGCACCTCGCGCATACACTTTGCTTCTCTCATCTACACGGACAGCAGTTCCCATTTTTGCAAACCATACATAATTAATTTTGTATATAATTTAATATAATAATAATAATATAAATATAATAATATAATATAATTTTGTCCAGCTGCTGAAACAATTACGGCGATTTCCTCCCAAGCCGGCTTTCACGGAAGCAATTTTGGGTGGGTTCTCTCCCATCCCCATATAAAGCCAAGTCGCGTCTTTGACTGCTCTGACAAAGCACATCGGTATCTTCTGTGGTGAAACCTTTCATTGCGGTGCGCCTGGCAAACCCGCCATTCATAATAGCAATCCGCCAAGGAACATGCGCCGATCGTTCTTAAAGAGGGATGCGAGAAAAACGCTCTGATTGGTTCATTGCACGTTACGCCCAAACCACACCTACGGGTAATTAGGCTGCTTCAGACCAACCCTTTTGACGCTTGCGCCGCGGCGGAAGTGTCATTTATCCGCCTGTAAAATAGCGATAGCGCCGTAGAACCGCCCACAAAACTACTTGCGCTTTGCGCTTTCCCACTTGCGTTTCAGACCGTTAAAATAGGGCCCCAGGTGGGTTAACAACGAGATAAGCGATTATGATTGGCTAAGGCAGAGTCATGTTTCATGGTAGCCAATCGGAGCCAGTGTTTTTACACACAAGCCAGGACACGCGCGCCACATACACGCACACACGCCCACATCAGCAGATTAGATAAAGATGCAGAAATGGCGAGTCCGGAGCAATCTGATGAAAAGTTGGCATTTTCGGTGGTATTCGGCAGATGTTCCACAGCCTTTGCAACCAAGCAAATAAAAATTCAGTTAAAGTATATCAGGATCTTGAATGGGCAGTTCAACCATTTAACACATTAAGGCCAAGTGAAAACTTCTCAGAAAAATCCAAATTCTTTGACATAGCAACTTTCTTTTTTACAGTAACGCAAATAGTTTCTTTACCTGGTAGCTAGTTACTTCTATTATAGAGTTATTCAGTTACTAACTCAGTTACTTTTTGGAACAAGTATTGAGTGACTATAACTAATTACTTTTTTAAAGTATCGTTCCCAACACTGGACATGACCTTAGACATGAAACCAGACATGAAACTAGACATGATATTAGACATGGCTCTAGACAGGAAACTAGACATGAAACTAGACATGACATTAGACATGGAACTAGACATGAAACTAGACATGACATTAGACTTGACATTAGACATGACATTAGACATGAAACTAGACATGACATTAGACATGACATTAGACATGTGATTAGACGTGGCATACGTTTATCTTATTAAAGATGTTTGATTAATGATGGGATAGGTGCCTCATTATTAACCACAATAGGAGTTCAACATTTATACATCTCATTCATAAGCAAGGAATAAAATCAGCTTGCAAAACACCAAAGATACTTGCAAAACACCAGCTGATGCCAGTGTCGTGCTCTGAACATATGAGGCGGTGTGAAGCCATGGTGTTCAGCATGAATGGAACGTGACTGATGGACCATCGAGGAGCATAAAGTCATGTGAGAAACAACAACATGCCATGTCTGTGTTCTACCATCCATGTTTACAGAAAGCTGTCAAGGGACCATTTAGTTTTTCTTTCCTTGACACACACTACACTACACTCCCTCATCCTCACACTCACACACACACACACACACACACACACACACACACACACACACACACACACACACACACACCACACACACACACACACACACACACACACACACACACACACACACACACACACACACACACACACACACACACACACACACACACACACACACACACACAGCATCAGGCTCTCTTCCCAGTGATCATGTGCCGAGACATACGTCCATTCATAAGAGATATTCCCTGCCTCAGGGGTAACCCCAGTGGACAAGACGCCACAGCACCGCAGGGGCCCGCAGGGCTGAGAGCCACACAAAGGACTGCTTTGGTTCTAGGGGCCTTCCTTTGTGTGTGTGTGTGTGTGTGTGTGTGTGTGTGTGTGTGTGTGTGTGTGTGTGTGTGTGTGTGTGTGTGTGTGTGTGTGTGTGTGTGTGTGTGTGTGTGTGTGTGTGTGTGTGTGTGTGTGTGTGTGTGTTTGTGTGTCTGAGCATCCAGGGTTAGGACAGGGTACTTAGTGGGATGGTGGCAGAGATTCGGGACAGGGTACCTGTGTGAGTGTCGGTGGGGTTGGGTGGGATGGTGGGGTGGTGTAGTGGTGGGCTGGACGGGGTGCCAGGTGCCTGCTGCTCCATTTACCCAGGAGCCATTCAGCAGAAGGGGAAATTAATCGACTCTATATCCTCTGCCTAAGTCCCGTCCCTCCTCCACAGCCCTCAGCAAAGCTCCCCCGCCCGCTCTCTCCCCCCATCTAGATCTAGTCTCATGTTGTTGTTGTTATTGTTGTTACCCGGTCAGACCCTAGGTCTCAGACTGGATCAGATCCAGGCAACCAGGCAATCAGCCAACTCACACAATGACATTGATTACCGTAAATCCTCTAATATTGGCCTGTATTCAATTAGCGGCCGGGTTTCTATCATTGGCCGGTCTCGCTGTCGGAGGAGGTAAATAATGGCCGGTCTCTCATACAGGCCGGGGCTATATTAGTACCAACGTTTTTTCTGGGCAGGCCTCAACATTATACTTGTGATAGTAACATACAAGTAACACAGGGGGGGCGATGTTTGCTAATGAATCCAAACCATAGCTACGGTAGCCTGGTCATCACCTCGCTCTTGACTCGAACGTGAGACTTCAGATTTCAGTCACCGGTAGGCTAACGTTGTTTACCATTGGTAACGTTGGTAAGGTGTCTAAACCTGTAAGTTGCCTTTTGTTATGAATCAATAGCTTAATTATCACCATGTATGGTTAAGTGTTTACAATGCACTACCGGTATGTTTGCTACGTTTTTGTTACCATATTACTACACTGGAATTTAGCCTGAATTACCGGTATTTGTTCTGTATACCGTTATGGTAACTGTACTTTTTCAATAAATGAACCTAGTATTTTATAGGTTCAAATAGACACAAAATCTCGTTTTTATTAATTCCACTGGTAGTCTGTTTTGCTCGAATAGAAATAGAGGCCTGTCTCTAATTCTGGCCTCCTTCCAGTAATGGCCTGGACCGCGATGCACTTGAGTGAAATAAAGGCCTGGGCCTATATTAGAGGATTTACGGTAGTCTCACATAGCTACAAATGCCGCACACAAACACATACACACACATTTAATACACACACACACACACACACTTAGTACACACACACACACGCATGCACAAACAAATACACAAATACACACACACACACACACACACACAAACACACACACACACACAAACCAACGCACCCACATACCCCCACACACACATGACTATGTCCTCAGATCTTTCAGGCAGGGGCAATGTGTGACTTCATCTGATCACTATAGATACAACGCGACGTTGGAGAATAAACGCCAAACAACGTGTCTGTCGTGGTCATGGATGACGGCTTTCAGCGAGATTGAGCTGCAGTGACATCAGGGGTCCTGACAGCAGCCATGTGGCCCCGCTCGTCCTCTGCTCCACAGGCTGCTGATAGTCATTGTGAAGGCCGTCCTACCAGCCCTGCTCCTGACCTGCTCACACCAGCGCAAGGCGACCAAGTGTGTGCTTCAATAATGCTCCTCCAGTGCGGGGGAGTTAAGGTGCAACACTGTATTAGTTGTGTAGTTAAAAGTGTTGCATTAAACTAATTAATTAGCAGCAGTTTGCTAAAGAAACATTCAACTGTGGGAATTGGGGGGGGGGGGGGGGTCTTAGAAGAAGAGCAGAGAATTCTTATTTCCTAGTGTCACACACTTGAAGATTGAACTATTATGGACATGCCATTTTTTTTGATACATGAAAAAACTGCAGAGTCGCATAGACACTGAGACGATAGACGATAAACACAGATGTGCACACACACACACACATGTACATACATACACACATATACACACATACACACACACACACACACGTACATACACACACACCAAGGTAACCACGCAGAGGCAACTTTACGACAGCAAGGCAGGGCGGGCAGAGTGGGGCAGGGCGTAGCTGGGTGGAGCAGGGCGGAGTGGAGTAGGGCGGGGTGGAGCAGGGCGGGGTGGAGCAGGGCGGGGTGGAGCAGGGCGGGGTGGAGCAGGGCGGGGTGGAGCAGGGCGGGGTGGAGCAGGGCGGGGTGGAGCAGGGCGGGGCTGGTTGGAGCAGGGCGGGTGGATTAGGGCGGGTGGAGCAGGGCGGGGCGACAGGAGGGGCAGGGTGGGGTAAGGGGTGTTCTCGGCAGGGTGGGGTGGGGGTGTTTCAAGTGGTGGAGGGATATGGGATGCCTAGGCTCACAGGGAACGAGACAAGGCCTTTGTACCCAACCTTCTTCCCCCCGCCTCTTCCTCCTCCAGCCCAGTCCGCTCCATCCCCCAGCCTCCGCCAGCCAGCCTCTGGGGGAGCAGGCGGGGGCTCTCATGCCGGCTCCCCTGGCAGACCCCTTTCACTGAGCCATGGGGAGGAGCAGGGCTGTGGACCTCAGGGGGACAGCCGCCCCCCAGCACCACTCTGAGGGTCTTCAACACACACAACATGAACTTCTTCATCACGATCGCTCTTCTACTGCATTCAGGCCCACTGATACTGACTCCAATGAGAATGAACGTTACATTTGGATAGTGATATTGGACTCTACACTCTGGAACTTTGCACAACAACTTTGTGTCAACACGGTGTGCTTTCTCTCCCACTCTTCCCACTGTCTCTCTCTCTCTCTCTCTCTCTCTCTCTCTCTCTCTCTCTCTCTCTCTCTCTCTCTCTCTCTCTCTCTCTCTCTCTCCCTCTCTCTCTCTCTCTCTCACCTGCCCCATGAGGTATGGGTGACATGTTGCTGTGTGCACGCGTATGTGTGTGTGTGTGGGTGAGGTATGTGTGTGTGTGTTGGTGTTGGTGTGTGTGTTTGTGTGTGAGTGTGTGTGAGTGTGTATCTATGTGTGTGTGTGTGTGTGTGTGTGTGTGTGTGTGTGTGTGTGTGTGTGTGTGTGTGTGTGTGTGTGTGTGTGTGTGTGTGTGTGTGTGTGTGTGTGTGTGTGTGTGTGTGTGTTTATGTATGTGTTTGTGTGTGTGTAACATCCCAAATACCCCTGATGTTTTGTTTTTAAACAGAGACAGAAGGGAAGTGCTCCTACTTGAGATAGGCTGTGTGATTGATCTGTACATGAATTGCTTTCAACGATAAAATTGTTAAGTACCAGCCGGTTCGGGAAAAACTAAGGGACCTAGGCTGCCAATGCAAGCTAATAGTGCTTATTTTTGGCAGCTTGGGGCATGTTCACAACCGTGTTTTCAGTGGGTTAGGGCTGGCAGGGCTCTCCAGCAGAAAATCTAGACATTTAGCAAAGTTCGGCTCCATAACAGCAGTGATAGGCAGTCTGGCAGTGTGGCGCAGGAGATGTTTTTGGTACCCTTGAACAAAGACCTATCCCATCTCTGAAATATTTGAATCCTGTCTCTTGTAATGTTATTGGTTGATCCAAATAAAGAATTAAAATGTGTGTGTGTGGGGGCTGGTATACTATTTCTCACTGCTCAGCACACACGCTAAACAAACACACATACCACTCTTTACTTTGCACACACAAACACACTCACACACACCCCTCTTTATTACACACACACACATACACCTCTCTTTACTACACACACACACACACACACACACACACACACACACACACACACACCACACCCCCACACTCTCACACACACACACACACACACACACACACATATTCACACACACACCCCTCTTTACCAAGACGTCGCCGCGTGCCACCCTGAGACGATCGCATCCATTCTGGCCAACAGCGGCGAGTAAACCTCAGCCAATCAGATTACAGCCCGGTGCTGCCGTGCCCTCGACAAAGTTCTCACTGCTGCCTGCTGTGAGCACTGGACGTGGAAGTGCAGTGTTTACACAACCTTGTAAACACAACCTCTCTCTCTCTTCCAGAGCATCACTTCACCCTCGGCTC
>OLKM01007110.1:0-12612 GCA_900291075.1 Melanogrammus aeglefinus | reverse complement strand
CCGTAAGCCGTTTCAGAGCTTCTGTACACTGGGCTTTATTCGTATGATTTCAACGTGATACCACAAGTCATAACTTGATATAACTACAATATACTCCTCATGCCCTTATGAAGGTTAGATTAATTAAAAAGCGTACCGCGATGAAGGACTCGGCGTGTGCTGGCAAGAGCCTCTGGATGTGTCGTACGGCGTACGGTGGAGCGTGTGGTCAGCGCGGCGCATCTTGGCATGTGGGAGGCTGCAGGTGGTGGGTTGGTGGTGCAGCTGAAATGCTGCTCGCTTCCACGGCCCAGCGCTGCACGTTTGTAGCGCGTCGACCCCCCGCTGTGGGCGAGCCAGCCACCGCCCGTGTTCTCGCTGCACTCCAGGGAGGCGCTGGACGTTTGCGGAGGCAGGCGGGGCTGATTTAGGGGCGGTGCCCGCCCAGACCAAGACCTGGTCCGACGGACAACAATCGGTACAGTATCCGATATAGTGGTCGTATCTTTCTGTCTGTGACGCCATCACCTCCTCGTTCCCAAAGCACGCAGCGCCCTGAGAGCTTCTGCTTGATTCTTCAGAATCTACATCCACCTCTCCGTTCCACAATTCTGGATGTTTCCTGGTATGAGATGTCTTCCTGTCTGGATGTGTCCTGTCTGGGATTGTCTCCCTGTCTCGGGATGTTCTTCCTTGTCTGGATGACTTCTCCTGGTTCTCGGATTGTCTTCCTGGCTGGCATGTCCTCCTGTCGCGATGGTGCTTCCTGTATGAATGCTTCTTACATGTCTCGTAGTGCATCTATCCTGTCTTGTGGATGTCTCACCGTCTCGGATGTTACTGTTCTGGATGATCTAGCTGGCCGGGATTGTTACCTGTCTGGAAGGCTCACTTCTCGGGATGTCATTCTGTCTGGCGAGTATTCCTGTTCTAGGAGAGTTACTGTCTGGTGCGACCTGTTACCTGTTCCTGGCATCAGCACGTCTGCTGACTTGGCGTTGCTGTTGCAGTGCGCGGCCATGCGTCCACGGCTGACTGTTACAGCGAGGCCACAGAGGCAAGCGAAGCAGGGGTGGGGATTCGCGGACGTGCAGGCCGTCGGTTTGTGTCGCTGCGCGCCAGTGGCGCAGAAGTTTCTCGGTCCGCGCGCCTGTCCAGCTGCATCAGAGCGATCGCTCGAGCGCAGGTGTCCGAGACACCACGGGTGGCGGCTGCAGGGGTGGGGAGGCGGAGGGAGCCGTTAAGCACCTTCACTGTCATGGGATACGTTCCCTGTGATTACGTACCCTACATGAAACTACATCCGTTGCTGCTATACTTGAGATCCATTACTAGTGAATCATTTGCTATGTCACGCAGTCCCGATTTCTCCTATGCCCAAACCTCTTGCCTTTTCACGTTTTGGACAAAATCAATGGGATTCAACAAAAGCAGGCTATTGAGCCACGCTGTTAAGATCAACACGACGGTTGATGGCGGCACTGGGTGCAATGGTCCCCCCGAGGCCGCCCGGCCTCGCGGCTGTCGGACGCCTCCCCACAGGACCAGCCCCGACCAGGGACACAGCTGGAGTTGGGAGCAGGAGCAGGAGGCGCGGGGCCCCCGCGGTAGGCCGTGACGCTGACGGAACGGATGTGGCTCAGTGCGCGGTCGGGTGCCCATGTGGACCAGGCCTGGGTGCTGACCAGTTGAGCAGCATTCTCGATGGATCAGGATTCTGTGGCGCGCACGGCGCTGAAGAACCAAGAGTCGGGATGGCGTTCATGGCTCTTCATCGTCAGGGCTCACCGGGTCCCGCAAAAGGCATTCTCTTGATATTTGGACACACACCCCGAGGGAGTAGTGTCTGATGTCTATCTGAGGACCGTGCTGAGAGGCTGGCAGGTCGGAGTCAGCACAGTGCACTACACACACACACCCGACTGACGGCGCGCGTCTTTAACCAGTGTCACGGCGGTGGAGGCGTAGATACTGCTGTTGCAGGCTCCCGTCCCCGGCCAGCCACCACACCGTGTACTGCGCTTCCACACCGCAGCCGTCCAGAGCGCACGACGAGGTGGCGTTGGTCTTGCACGCTGAAGCTCAGGGCTGCCGCTGGCAGAGGCCACGACCGAGTAAGTAGGGACGCTCCAAGGACCGGCCGTCCAGGTCACCGTAGCAACGCCAGTGTTACAGTCCAGGCTGGCGTGCACGTTCTCGGGGTCACATGGAGCTGAAGGGGGGGGGGGGGGGGGGGGGAGGTGGTTATTTAGCACGTTCAAAATGGAACTTGAAAAGGTTAGGTAGGTTAAGGTAGGTGAGGGTTTGGGTAAAGGGGGTAAGCTCTGCAGGAAGAACTCTGTGAAAAACATTCACAGAGAGAAAAAAATTAAAAAAATAGTACTCTGTTTATATATGCAGTATGTATTTATTTATTACTTCATATTGGAGGACAGGGTGACATGGATGTGCACTGTGCTAACATTTTGACAATATGATTTCTTTATAATACGTTTAATAATAACGTTTTTTTTTATATAGATGCGTCATACTATCCCGATCATTCCTATTCCTTATCTCCTATCTCCTTATCTCCTATTTCCTTGACTCCTATTCCTTTTCTCCTATCTCCTTAACTCCTATCTCCTTAACTCCTATTCCTTATCTCCTATTTCCTTAACTCCTATTTCCTTATCTCCTATGTCCTTAACTCCTATCTCCTTAACTCCTATCTCCTTAACTCCTATCTCCTTAACTCCTATCTCCTTGACTCCTATTTCCTTGACTCCTATTCCTTTTCTCCTCGCCAGGCGCTCGGCACCAGAGAGGTCGTCTTGTTTCGCACACCTTAGGTCTGCCCTAAAAGGCTTTATCGTATAATTCTGTGTTAAAGGCGACCGTGTGATTGGCCGTTTGAATCCGTCCGGCGGACGCGGCCCCTTGTGATGTCATCAGAGGCCGACGTTGTAAACACTCCCACCCGGTGGTACAGTATGTCACCTCGACAAGGCTTCATCGTGTAAGGATGGACGGTGGTTACCGGTGGCGACGGCGGCCCCGTGGCTCACGGAGCTGTTGCACTGGTTGCCGAGGGCGACCACCGAGAAGCTGTACGTCCGGGCACACCTCAGGCCGGGGAAGGAGCACCCGTGGAGCGACGTGGAGCAGGAGGCGGAGGCGTTGTGGGCGTCGGTCACCGTGGAGACGTAGCTGAGGGCGCCGGGGGCGGGGTCCCAGGACGCCTGCACCGTATTGGACGGGCAGTCCACCACGCGGCGCAGGATGGCGGGGGCGCAGGGCACTGTGGGGGGGGGGGGGGTGATTATGATTATTATTATATTTTTTCAGAAAACGTACAACTTAGAGATACCTGCCCTATGGGTATAATAATTTGACTGACGTCAATATATAGTTTTGGGGATTTTGGATTCTAATATATTAGATTCTATTTATTCATTTTGAACCATTAAATCATTGCTAGATATTGTTTTCATCTACAGCAGACGTCTCAGTGTAGTGACGTCAAGTGGTGTCATCTCTCTGATCCCAGCACCAGGAGACGACCACGCAGGGCGACAGCCAGCTGGTCAGGGAGCGGTCAGGGGGAGGCGTCTCGCTCAAGGGACACCTCCACACTCCGCTAGGAGGAGCAGCCGGGGATCGAACCAGCAACCTTCGCGGTTCCCAGCCGACCGCCGCGCTCTACCTCCTGTGCCGCAGGCCTCCCTCACACCACACCGACACCGGTTCATACCGGAGCGGGACCGACTGCGCGCTGCGGCTGGCTGGGGGCCGGGGCCACAGGTTCTCCCTGGGCCCGGACCGCTTCACGGGAGTACTGCTGCGGCCGCAGCGCAGGCCGGCCACCACACAGCCGCCGCCGCCGCCGCTGGTGGAGCAGGAGAGGGAGGCGGAGCCCCCGGTCCGGTCGACGGCCGTGACGCTGTAGTTCACCGGGATGGAGGAGGGCGTCCAGCTCACAGCCAGCGTGTTGCTGCTACAGTCCACGGTGGGGAGCACACCGGTGGGGACGCAGGGGGCTGAGGAGAAGAAGACCACAGAGCGGGTTTGGATGGAGAGCTGCTGCTGAACACGGAGCCTGAGACAGAGGAGGGCATGGAATGATGATAGAGAGACTGGGAAGGAGATTCTTGGAAACTACGGAGGTTTTAGCACAGACAGCCTACATTAGTTCTAGTGACCAGTAGGTGGCGCCCCCTGCTGGTCACCTCTTACCAGTAGGTGTTGCCCCCTGCTGGTCACCTCTTACCAGTAGTGTTTGGCCCTTCTGCTGGCTGGTCACCTCTGTATACCAGTAGGTGTTGCCCCCTTGCTGGTCACCTCTTACCAGTAGGTGTTGCCCCCTGCTGGTCACCTCTTACCAGTAGGTGTTGCCCCCTGCTGGTCACCTCTTACCAGTAGGTGTTGCCCCCTGCTGGTCACCTCTTACCAGTAGGTGTTGCCCCCTGCTGGTCACCTCTTACCATTAGGTGGCGCCCCCTGCTGGTCACCTCTTACCAGTAGGTGGCGCCCCCTGCTGGTCACCTCTTACCAGTAGGTGGCGCCCCCTGCTGGTCACCTCTTACCAGTAGGTGGCGCCCCCTGCTGGTCACCTCTTACCAGTAGTCTGCTCCACTGGCAGGCTGACGGCGCCGGGGCAGCGGTCGTCGGCGGCGGTGGCGGTGAAGACGTAGCGCTGGCCGCAGCGCAGGCCCGTCAGCAGGCAGTTGGACTGGGGCTCCGGGCCGCAGCTCAGCTCCTGGCCCCCGGGGCCCGTGGCCTGGGCCGAGTAGGAGGTGGCGGTGGCGCTGGGGTCCCAGGTCAGCCGGGCGTTGTTGGTGAGGCAGTCCATGCGCACCGTCAGCTGCGAGGGGGGACAGGGCGCTGGGGTGGGGGGGACGGAGGCAGATATATCAGAATCACTGATGACAGAGTAAGAAGAGTAAAACTCTTAAGGACTGATGGTGGTTCCACGTTCACGCGACCCAAAAGCGGGTTACGGACCCCTGACGTCCTTGCGGAACCTCCTTGCGTCCACCCTAAGGGCCGGACGCGCGCCTCCAAAAAAACAGAAAGGCGCACAGCAGCAAGGGCTGTGATTGGTCCGCTCACTAAAACCCGACGCAGAACCGTAAAGGTTCACGTCTGCGTGGTCGTTGCGTTGCGGGAACGTGGGACCAGCACCTTTGGGATTGGTTCCTCCACAGGCACATAGCAGCAACAGTATAAGGTAAAGGAAATAAAGACAGGTAGAAATAAATTATGTTTAATAGGTAGCAGCATAGATCACAATAATAAATAATAATGCTACATTTAAATGAAGGAAGTAATACTAAGAGAAACTAAGACAGTGGTAATAACTTATAAGTAATGAGGTGCAGTAAAGTGTAGTGTAAGGTGTGAGTGTAAACTAGTCTTCTGGTATCATATTGTATCGATAATGTCTGTTTTATCCTTTGTGGAACGAAACTCAAGTCTTCTGGTATCATATTGTATCGATAATGTCTGTTTATCCTTTGTGAACGCCATTCTTCCAATTCTATTTGTGATTCCTACAATAACTGTACGGATAACGCAGACTGATCTATACTAACTTGTACTTGTTAATATAATAGAATAAAGAACGAGACGAGCACCGTAGGTTCACTCAACGAGTATCACTCTATTCTTCTTCTACTCACTCAACGTCACATTACACAGTTTCAGTATAACACTAGTTAAGTGCGCCATCTGGTGGTGCAGTGGAGTAACAGGAACAGCGCTTAATAAGACTGAATACACAACGCAGACGCAGAACACCATCTCACCACCACCACCGTCATGAAGGTAGATCTACAATTACAGAGTCCATCACGTGATGTGACAGAACGAAGAACGTCCGTGCGACAGGGACAGAAGGCCGAGTTAAACAATAATAAAAAATAATTGATACGATTAAAAAAACGCTTTTTTTTGGATGTCCCTCAAAGACTCTTTACATCATTGAGAATACACATGGAAAGGAAAAAACTAAGTAAACAAAATACTAAAATCTCCAAAAAACTGAAAACGGTCTCAGGGTCGCGCTCTTCCTCGGCTCACCTGAACGGAGAGCCACGGCCTCGGTCCGGCTGGAGCAGCCGTCCCCCACGGCGACCACGCTGACGTTGTGTAGATCCGGCCGCAGGTCAGGCCCCTGCAGGCGGCAGGCGGTACTGCCGCTGGAGGAGCAGCCGAGAGTCGCTCCGCGCCGCCCGCCACCGCCGCCGCCGTCACGTCGTAGCGCAAGGCGCCGCGGCTTGCCTGCCAGCCCACGTCGGCGCTGCTGTTGCCGCAGATCCTCTCGACCGCCAGGTCAGTGGGGACGCAGGGTGCTGAAGGGGGGTGGGGGGATTAGCACCCATGAGCATTGTTCAGGTGGAGCCCATCTAAACATTCATGGTGAATCGTTTAAATTAAAACAATGAATAGAGTGAGATAGACGGGAAGGTACGGCAGACAGAGCGGAGGACATGAAGCAAAGGACCATGGGGCAGGAATCGAACCCTCAGGACTGAGCCATCCGACCAGTAGGGGGCGCACCCGCGCTCTACGCCGGGTGCGCCCACGGATGAAACCAACGTCAACAATGCAGGACGACTATGGCACGTACTTTCCCTGACGACGGACGTGTTGCTGGGGAAGCTCCTGCAGGTCCCGTTGAACGACATCACCTCCACGCTGTACTCCTGCCCGCAGTCCGAAGTCTCGATGCTGCAGGGTTGGGCGCGCTGGCGTTTGCCAGTACAGCCTCTGGCCGTCGCCGCGGGTTCAGGCACGGCCATTTGTAGCGGTCGGCGGGCCCGGGGCTCGCGCCCCAGGCCCACCCACCTCCAGGGTCCCCGAGGCCGCAGCTCACACTGGTGGCTCACGTTCATCGGGACCGCACGCAACTGGCCGGACAGAGAGAACCAAAGCGTAATTAAGCTAGCTGTGTGTGTGTGTGGTGTGTGTGTGTGTGTGTGTGTGTGTGTGTGTGTTGTGTGTGTGTGTGTGTGTGTGGTGTGTGTGTGTGTGTGTGTGTGTGTGTGTGTGTGTGTGTGTGCAGACGGGAGTGCGTTAAATTTTTTGCAGGGCGCACCAAAACAAAGCCATTCAAAGCAAGTATTTACATTTACATTTGTTAAATTTAAGAAAGTATTTTGCAGACGCTTTTCTTCCAAAGCGACGTACAACGGTTCATGCACACACACACACACACACACACACACACACACACACACACACACACACACACACACACACACACACACACCACACACACCACCACACACACACCACACACACACACACACACACACACACAGTGGTGTCAATGCAAGGCGACGTCCGGAGCAGTTCGGAGTCGGGAGGCCGTCTCGTTCGTCGGGGACACCTCGCGACACTCGGCTAGGGGAGCCGCGGGATCGAACTAGCAACCTTTCGGTTCCAAGTCACCCCGCTCTAGCTCCTGAGCTACTACTGGCGACCCCATTACAGTGTGCCTGCGGAGCCCTCCGTTCCCCCACCGGACCCACCCACCCGAGTCCATGTTAGACGGGGCTGGAAGGCATGCTGGGGCAGACGCCGTTGTGCTGGTTCACGGCCACCGTGTAGCGCTGTCCGCAGCGCAGGCCGGTGACGGTGCAGCGGTGCTGGGTGGTGCTACAGCTGAGCAGGCGTCCCTCTGGGTCCACCAGTGTGGCTGTGTAGGAGCCCGTGTTGGGCCGGCTGCCCCAGGAGACCAGCGCCTGATTGGCCCCACAGGTCCAAGGTGTCGGCGACGACGCTGTCTGGGAGGGACACGAGGCTAGGGGGGGGGGGGGGGGGGACACGGGGGGTGGTGGTTAGTCATGTGTCACTCAATCACCGTCATTGGAAGAACATCGGATGCGTTGCCATGGGGATTTCTACAGATTTACAGTCTTATCTTATTTGTTGAATTGCTCATCCGAAAAACAGATACAGGAATTTTGTTTTGGTTGCAAATGCAAACAATGTGTCCGCCGCAACCGACGGCTCTGCATCACATCAAGTCAGGTGCAAGCGTCGCTCGTCCCTTCAGGTAAACCTTCAAATCAAAGCGCCGTTACCCGTCTCCACGGTGACCCTGGCGCTCTCGGAGCTGTTGCAGTGGGAGTTGGAGGAGATGACGGAGGCGGTGTAGGTGGGTGGCTGCACTGCAGCCCTGCGACCCGACAGGACGTGCCGACGGTGTGGCAGACGCTCCTGCGCCCCGCGGCGTCCACCACCAGGCCGGTGTAGAACAGCGCCCCGGGGGCCTCCACCCAGTTCAGCGTGACGGAGTCGGTGCCGCAGTCCATGGTGGCCGAGACGTTTTGGGGAACGCACGGGCCTGCGTGCACGGACATGACGGGTCAGTTAGATCCAACCTGTCTGCTCGTCCACGGGACGCGCCGTGTCCGGTGCGGCCCGTGTCGTCACGTAACAGTTTGAGATTTACTACAGACGCCACGACGTACGACAGGAAACTACGGCCCAATCCCATGTCTACCCCTTCCCCTTACCCCTTCCCCTTACCCTTCAAAACAAGGGGGAGGGGGAAAGGGGAAAGGGGAAGGGGTAGAAACGGGATTGGGCCTAAATCACCCTCACCAGTTTTCAGACACAGTGTGTTCACGAGGGTTCTGCTGGCGCACTCGTCGTCGAAGGCGGTGAGGCTGGTGGTCAGGTGCTGGCCACACGGGATGCCGTGCATGGTGCAGCTGGTGTCGGAGGAGCTGCAGTGGTGGAGGTCGTTCGGGCCCTGGTTCCCGAGGGAAATCACCTCGTAGTACAAGGCCCCGGCCGCCGGCTCCCACGTGACCAGCATCTGGTCCGATTGGCAGCGGGAAGTGGTGGTGAAGGTGTTGGGGTTGCAGGGTGCTTGTTCTTAGGAGAAGGGTTTTCCAATTGTTAACAACAACAAACAACGATAACAATACAAAATAGTATCGTTAAGTAATATTCAATTTGAAGCAGTTCCTGAAATCCAGTTGCAAATGAAGTAAAGACGAATCGTGCGTTTGATGCTACTTTCATGTACTTGTAACCTTTTTTCGTAGAGAGACACATTTGATCCGTTTACAGATGTGTCAAGTTGATCCACTTGATCCACATGACATGAGACACACACACACACAATTTTTTTAAATGCTTAACTTTCCAGCTACTTTACATCTGCTTCACTGCTGTAATGTAATGAGGCTTTCGCACCTGACTCTAATAAAAGAGGGCAGGACTAGACTGGGCTGGCAGCAGTCTCCGGGTGACGGAGGAGACTGTGTGAAGTTGTAGCTCCGCCCACATGTCGTCCTCGTGAAGATGCAGTTGGTATCAGTCGTCATGCAGTGCTGGATCTCTCCCTGAAGGGAAAGCAGGCGAAACATTATCCTCCTAAAGTGTTTAATGTTCTACTGAACCTCTCTGGTTATGATGGAAACATTCTCGTTGAGTGAAATAGTCTATGATGTGTCATGATTGGGAATGAGCAATCTCTCAATCTGCCCGTATCAATTGCATTAAAAAATTGACACACAACAATGATACAATTGTCTATATATTTGTAGTCATGTTTCTAATGAAGAACCCATGATACAATATAATATGTTTACAAAATGAATTAATTATCACACTGTCACACTCTCTGATGTAAACAATGACCGATGACAATCGTTGAAGATGACTACAAACAGATGCTGTGTCTGAAATCATGCACTTACGTAAGTGCATTTACATTTACAGTGCACTTTCTTTATTCCCTACTGTACGCTTACTTATAGGCCACAGTGCTCTCATTTCTACAGCGCGCAAAGACTGAAAATTATTTCGTGCTTTTTGGCACCACCGGCTCCGGGCTCCGGAGCAGTGCCCCTGGTGGCCCAGGGGAGAGGTGGTATACGGGGTATACCGCCCATTTCCCCCAGAGGGCGCCGTCACCAATTAGCGCCAATGCGAAGCACCTGGGCCCTCATTA
The DNA here is from genome assembly GCA_900291075.1 of Melanogrammus aeglefinus. NCBI lineage: Eukaryota > Metazoa > Chordata > Actinopteri > Gadiformes > Gadidae > Melanogrammus > Melanogrammus aeglefinus. The sequence goes on along the minus strand of OLKM01007110.1, from coordinate 2,681 downwards.
GAGAAACTTCCCAACTCTGAAATTTAAGATAAGATAGGAGGCCAAAAATAAGATAGGAAACGGCCAACAGGTTAGGGACTGCCTAACCATGCAACAGAGCTTTGCTCCTATGCCCACTCTGAGGATCAGTGTATTAACGCGTGCGTGTTCGCCGCGCGTGCGTGCGTGCGCGGCCGCGCGCGCGTGCGTGCGTGGCGTGCGTGCGTGTGTGTGTGTGTCTTGGAAGACGGGGCGCGTTAATTTTTTTGCAGGGCGCACCAAACAAAGCAGGAAAGGGAAAGTAGGATTTTTTCCTGTCTTTTGAGTCCCTAACTTTAAGTTAGGATGAGAAGTGTTAGGATTTTTTCTGTAATGAGGCCTAGCAAGCAGACCTGAGGAGCAGGTGGAGAAGCATTGGCTTAGCGGCTTCAAGACTCGTTTTTGTTTAATAATCATGCCATTTTCGCCATGGAACCATGTGCCGATTGGGGGGGAGGCGGGGGTCCACTCTCACGAGCCGCGGGGTCGCCCCACACTTAGTAGCCTATTCCACTCGGGAGACTAAGCTAAAAGCTAACGTCAACATACCATTGAGTCCATCAGCGTCGCTATGTAGCGATCTGTGTGATTAAACCCGATCCCAGGATAAAACTGATGAGATTGACGGAACACTCCCTGCTACCAGTTGTTAGATTACCCGGAGGACAGGACGCTGGCAGAGAAAAGACATAAAGTAAGAGAGTTAGACAGGAATCGACTGAGTCTAAACCGGTAGGTTAGACACAGTGACACATAAAGAGTTGGACATAGAATAGATAGGCCTAGCCTATTTGAGTTATACAGATTAGTACACAGATATGTAAATCATTACAAAGATAGAGAGTTGCACAAGTAGTTACTAATATACAGTCAGGACAAAAGATAGAGATATAGTTTAGACAGATATAGTGACTATGCGATGGAGGTAAAGTTAGACAAAAAGAAAGATTTAGGCTAGAGTCAGAGCAGATATAATATATATATAGGTAAGAAGACAGATGATAGCAGGTTTAGATATTATTTTATATTGTTAGACAGAGGAAATAATAGAAATATATAGATATAGTTAAACAGATGGCTAAGATAGTTAGATTTAGATATGTGTAACCTAATACTCTATATCTATATGATTTTAACCATCTTTGTCGAATTATATTATTAACAACTGTCTAACTGGAGGTTAGACAGAATATGTAGAGTTACAACAGAGCTATGAATAGATATATGAGCAACAGTAGATATATTTACAAAGAGGTGATAGAGATTGCCGATAGTTAAGGGACAGAGAGATCGATGGTTAGATATAGGATTTATTAAAGGACAGAGATAGAGTTTAGACAGATAGAATGGTAGATAAAGTCTAGAGAACATTAGATTGTTAGAATAAGTGAGACAGAGTGATGAATAGGACAAATCTATGATGGTTAGAATAGCAGACAGAAGCTTGATAAGTTAGAGTAGAGAACTAAGTTAGCCATAACTTATTATTAGCTCTGTTTCTTAAACAGAAATATATAAAGTTTAGAGGAGAGCAGAGGAGAAGAGGAATAAGAGAACTTGTGTAGTTGACGAGGCAGAGCGAGACCGAGATGTGCGAAGAGATGAGAGGAGGCAGGGAGAGAGAGACGATCATAGAGATTGTGGAGAAGGAACCCCTGATAGTCATGCGGGTGCCTGGAGGAATACGTCAGAGAGTACGACGAGAAACGCTGCCGGATGGAGGATCCGAAATCCGGCCGAGACACCTGAACACGTGAAGTCGCACGATGCCGAAAAGGAGAGAGACGAGAGAGTGGCGCTGTTGAAGCCGTCTGACAGAGCTGCCGTTGGTCGGAACTGAGGCGACGGAGGTGACGAGAGAGAGAGACGACGATACATAGAATCTAACAGAGATTGAGAGTTACAGTGACGTGAGTGAGTGAGGAGTGGTGAGAGTGGATGAGAAATCACGGGTTTTATAAAACAGTCAACAAAGGAGGCGTCATCAAAACACTTTCATGGTTAAAACGCCCCGATATTTAACAATTATCCAGCCCTTCACTCTCAGAGGTTCAGGTTTTCCACAAACAGAGCGCCCATTCTTGGCAAGGCGCTGAAAACACCAATTATTTATTATGACAAAGCCAGAGCTCAAAGGGAGACCACCCAGTTCTCAAAAAGAGACGCCCAGAGACGCACAGAACACAGAAGTTGAACTTTCAGGACTCAATATCGTGTTGGGAAGGAAGGAACACGGCTATTGAAGTGAAGCACAAGCGATGTTCAACGACTAGTTTGTAAGGGAAACTCGGCGGATGCATTACTAGCGTTCTCACAAAGTGTAGAATGTTCTTGAATTTAAGTCTGGGCCTTTGAACAACAAAATCTACTCACACAACACCATTACCGGTTTACCCGGTTGTGGCCCTGGTGCCGATGGACCGAAAAGTTGTATTGCGCGAGGGACACCTTTTGGCACTCTCACCGGCTGAAAGTTTGGTGGTTCGTTGAGTTTCCATGGCTTCTCGCAGTCCCCGTGTAATGGGTGATGACGGGACACCACATAGTCTGGCCCAGGCCACAATTCCCCTCGCATCTTGGCACTGGGAGTCCCGGGGTGAGCCACGAACCATACCGTGCCGTTGTTTGGGTCACCATGGCTCGGCGTATGAGTCGGCCCAGCC
>OLKM01007109.1:0-12612 GCA_900291075.1 Melanogrammus aeglefinus | reverse complement strand
TTGTATTTACGGACATGACAGGATGTTGACACTTTGAAGTTCAAAAGCGTCATCAGAGGGGAGGGGGAAGCCTGGATGCATTGATTGAAATAAACCAATCAGAGAAGCTAAAACGTGCACATCGGGGCCAGCCATCTTGGTTGTTTATGACAGTACCCCGCTGTGCCCCCAGGGGGCGCACCTCTCCAGAGTCACTGTGTAACCGCCAGCTGATATTAGATAAATGGTTATGATTGGCCAGGACTGCTGGAGGGCCAGAGTCATGCGCCAGGGCAAATAAAACACAAGCTTACACATTTGTCTGGCTCCCGGGCCAAGTCACCAGAGATGTTAATTCCCTCCTTTGATTAGATTTGGACATTGAAGTTCCTTCCTGTAACTCTAAGTGCTTGTATTGATCCGAGGTGGGTCTCTCTCTCTGACCTGCAGTCCAGATCGGAGGATCCGGCCGCCAGCAGGATGTTGTGTGGTGCCAGTCCCAGGTGACCACGCGTGTAGGCGGATGCCTCTGTGAGTGCTTGGCTAAGCCACCTGCCCACAACCCCCACACACAAGCCGTATTATCAAATCAAAATTATTTTGATGCAATTGTTTCATTTCAAACTTTAAGTAGATCCAATCATTTTAGATTTTCTGATATTTTCTCCCCCTCACTAGAAACAGCTCGATATAAGCTTCCCTAAATGTAAACGCATCTCAACGCTTCAAATCACCAGTCATTCTCCTTCTCGAAGTAGCAGACGGAGATGAGTCGGGCGGCGCTGCCCAGAGCGAACTTGTTCTCCAGGGGGGACCACTTGACGCAGGTGGCCGCCCGGTTGATCCGGAACGCAGCACCAGCGTGGGCTTCCAGAACGCCTCCCTTCAGGCTCCAGACGTAGGCGTTACGATCCGAGGCACACGTCACGATGCGGTTGGACTCTGGGGCCCAGTCGATTCCTGGAGCGACGGGTAGCTTCCATTAGTCTGCGGGCCAGTCCCAATACACCCCCTAGACCTACTTTTTAACCCTATCCCTAAATTGCGCGCGTTCCCGCGAGGGTAGTGGTGTCCCAATGTCTCTCTGCATGTAGGGGTAGTGGACATAACGAGGGGGAGGGGGTATGAGTCTAGCCCTTCAGAGCGAGGGATTTCAGATGCTGACTCGCCAGGAGGGCAGAGAAAATATCCCAGAATGCTTTCGGTCACCATTTGCATACCATAGCAAACAACAATGGCGGCCCCCGGACGTAATCTAACGTAACGTAACTACGTAGTCGCTTACGTACCCGAACGTAAACGATGCAGTGACGTAGCAAGTGGTGTCCCAATCCCTGGGGAAGATTACAAGCCCTACCCCTTGTGGCTTCATTTCGAGGGTGAAGTGGTAGTGGATGAATTCTAGTGGTAGTGGATGAGGGCTAGTGGTTGTGAGTAGGGTGAACATTGGGATTGGGCCTGCGTCACTGTGGTTTGGTTTGAAGGGTACTCCAGTATAGGTGTGAACCAGGTTACTCAGTTAGTATAGGTGTGAACCAGCAGAAATGACATATGCATAGCCTTACCAGTGATGCGTCCGCTGTGCTCAGTCAGCTCCTGAATCTTGTCCCATTCTTTGCCGTTCTTTTGATAAATGCTTACAACATTGTTGTTGGGGCTGACCGCAAGCTCTGCAAAAAAAAACAACAAGGCAAACAAACCACAGAGGATCAATAAGACTTTCATTCACAGCAAAGTTGACAATAAATACTGATTGATTGATACTTTGATGGTTACGTTTTCGGTCACTTAATAACAACAAGAATGATACTTTAATGAGTTAAATTAGGAAATAGTTAGGTACCATTCAGTGTTTTCCCCAGTACTGTGTATTGTTGTTAAGGCGGCCGCCTTAACAACAATAAGGCCCCGCCTTGACTACCAATGTATATAAAAATAAAGGTGGTTTTTTTTTTAATAAATATTTTTTAATTATTATGCATTAACAAAGTAGAAAACTCTCTAGGGAAAGAAAACATACTTCCATTTATATTCTCTCTCCATTGTGATACCAAATGTATGCTCTTAGCACTGCAATTTCTTTATTTGTTTATTCACAAGGTCCACATGGCGTGACAATGCATACAATACTCACCTCACCATACTCACCCCTCCCCCCCCCCCCCCTTTACCTTCTGTACTACGTACCACTAAGTACCATTTGAAAATAACTAAATAGGGTTTTCAAAATCCATTTCCTGCACTCACACTCTATTCCCTTCATGGCTTGAAGACAAGGGAGAGAGAAATACAACCGAAGGTTAGAGTCCCATCTTCTAGAAACGGAATCCTTTGGTTATAGTTTGGAGAAAGCATAGCTAGGGTTTGCATACCTGTGTGTGTGTGTGTGTGTGTGTGTGTGTGTGTGTGTGTGTGTGTGTGTGTTGTGTGTGTGTGTGTGTGGTGTGTGTGTGTGTGTGTTGTGTGTTGTGTGTGGTGTTGTGTGTGGTGTGTGTGTGTGTGTGCATGCGAACAGGGATCTACCATAGAGGCGACCTGTTTCCAGCTGGTTTCACCTACCGTGTTTGTCTTGTGTTCCAGGCGTGCAAGACAAGGCTCCAGGCCAAAGCTGTGTAGAGGACATTGTCTCAACCCGCAGAGGAACGCAGTCGAGAAGGGAGTGGCCTGCGCGTGGAGATTGCTGCTGCGATACCTATGATAAGATAAGATAAGAGGAGACTGAGCGTCAGTTTGTATACCCTTGTACAAGTGTTGTTATTTCGTTTTGTGTTGACGGCGTAAGTCGGAACTGAGAATAGCGGACTGCTTTGGGCCCAATACATTTGTGTTATGCAGTAATTTTAAATGGAATGGACCTAATTTGATGTATATGTTTTATCGCTAGTACTTTTGGATTCTTGTGTCAAACACCTCCTTTGTCAATATTGTATCATGGTCTTTTCTACTATGCAAACATGCCTATGATTTTGCCCCACAGCTGAGAGTCGAATGAACTTCCTTGTTTCTAAGGGAAACACATCCTGGCTAGTGGGACCTGCCTTGTTTTCTGGACACATCCTGTCTGACCATGTAGTAACCTCATGGTAAAATATCAACAATTCAGATAAAATTCCATAAATGCACATTTAGCATATGCAGGACGTATGTCTGCTCTGTGCCGTTCTCTCCTGCTCACTTGCGTTCCCATTTAAACAATGAATGCTACTGTTCTCAAGCCACCTGGTTAAGGGCTTGGGCCACATAATCAAGTTACGACATGGATAACAGCATAGAGGTCTGACACAATAGCAAAAGCATGGACTTTGACAACAACAACAACATTAACAAACTCATGAGGCAAAGGAACTTTAAAAGAGGTCATGCTCACTGCTGCTTGGAGGAGGAGGTGGCTGTTATTTTCCCTGAGATCAAATCCGTGGACTCTGGGCAGTCAACACGAATGGAGTAGTGTCAGATGGAGGAGGTGAAGGAAGTGGCAGAGATTACAGTGAAGGGGAGGAGTGAGGCAGAGAGGTGTGTCTCTGTTGAGCAATAGTGGACAATATAAATCCCTGCAAGTTAGACGTTCCCCAACCCTCAATGGTTTATCAGTTACTGAATCAATATAAAAATGGTGCTTTTCTCATTTTTGCAATAGTCCCTACATATATAGTGATAACAGTAATCTCTATAACTATCCTATATTATTTTTATGAAATCTATTATGCTGGAAACGTCTGACCAGAAAATAATACAGGGTTTGTTATTGTATTGTTTGTTAAGTATTTAACATCACTGTTATACAAAAATATCACTGACGTTTAAAAATCCTAATGCATAGCTTCATTACATCATTCTGCATCAAGCAACAAGCAACTTCATAGAGGCATTTGAATATAATTCGTATGCATACTTGTTTTCCTTTGTACCACTGTATACTATGAGGGACCCAGATAGACGTCGCGGTCAGTCTGAAAGCCAAAAAGGAGTCAAATATGGATATGCCTATTGCGTTTTTTCGTCTGTGTTTTTTTAAAGTGAGAAATGACTTTGAAATGTATTGATCTTAGGATTCTAGTTCATTTTCCATTGGACAGCCTCACCCAATCAGGGCCATAGCCTCGCGCAAAGCATCATGGGTAGGACATTACCCAACAGTAGAGGAAGAAGGGGTAAATAACGGACCCAGCCCTTAAAGTACAACCTTTTCTATTCTTTGGTAAGGATTCAGCAATGCTCCTGGCTGTGCGATCAAAGCAGGGAAAGAAAGCTCTAAAGTGCCGCCCGACATCACGGCTCCGTCCGTGTCCGCTGCGCTGCTGTTCACGTTTTACCAAAAAAAAAAAAACCGCAAACGCCGAGCTAACAGAGCTAGCCCGGCACGAGAGGAGGGCACCGAGTGGTGTTGACATGTTGTTGACGTGTTGTTGACGTGTTGTTGACATGTTGTGGGGTGACGTGAGGCTCCTGGCAGACCCTGGCATCCAGACAGCGACAATGTGTTTTAAATGTTCCTGTTCTTTGTAGCTCAGTGTTGTAAAGCCTCACTGTTTTTGATCGCCTCTGTTTTGGCTTTTATTATTTATTTTATATGAACTCTGTAACTCTTCGACTCTTTGCTTTACTTTGTGGATGTCGTGTTGCAGCGGTCTGGTCATTATTGTAATACCTGGAGCCTTAAATATTATTATAATCACGCTAAAGTTCATACTTTAAACATATGTGTTGAGATAATCGTTATGAGCAATGCTGTTGGTATTTTACTTGTAAGGCGAACCATATTATAACAGTGCATAATGTAAAAATATTGTAATACATAAGTTATCACTGTTATTGGTTGAATATGCCAAAATAAACAACTCATATTGAACCAAATGCAATGTTTTATCCTAACACCCCCGTCTCTATTCTGGACAGAAGGCTACGATGACATCAGGCACCATGAGCAGTGATGAGGAGAGGAGCATGAGGGAGTGCGAGCAGTATGTGCAGAAACACAACATCCAGCAGCTGCTGAAGGACTGCATTGTGCAGCTGTGCACCTCCAGGCCAGACCGGCCAATGGCTTTCCTCAAAGAGTACTTTGACAGACTGGAAAAGGTGAGGGGTCAATCATGGGCTGACATCTCGTATGCATTCTGCTCTCTGAAGTTGGTTACCGTCGTATTTGTATTATTATATTCTGTTTGTCTTGAATGACGACGATGTGCTGCTCTCACATTGGACTTGCTGCAGTTGTGTGCTGTGATTTTTGGTCTTTGATCATTTGGCGGGATAACTTCATAGTGGTGTCCTCTCATTAGTGTCCTCGTGGATTCACCAACCTTTCTGGATTTTTTAATGAACCATTTTGACTACCAATTGATATTGAAACAGGCAAAAATGATATCATATTATGCATGTAAAATGTTGATTTAGAAGCTGGTTTTTCGGGATCATTAGAACAGATTTAGAACATCGACAGTGACCTTTAAAACATACATATGTCTAAATAGTCCCGAGGTTTCACGAGTGCTTGCTGCAGTACAAGTCATCAGAGAGGGAATAGAGGCGCCCCCTGACCGAGCGCCCCTCTGCCTGCGCCCCCAGGAGGAGAGCATGCAGATGCTGCTGCAGCAGAAGTCCTCGGGGTCCCGCTCGGACTCCCGCGAGGAGGAGGTCTCCCCCCCCATGAACCCCGTGGTGCGGGGGCGCCGCCGCCGCGGAGCCATCAGCGCCGAGGTGTACAACGAGGAGAGGACGCCGCCTCCTACGTCAGAAAGGTCAGCGCCACGCGCTTCACCGCTATCGGACACGCGCCAGACATGGGCCTCGGGGTGGACTGTGATTGGTCAGGCCAGACTTTTCTCGACTGAATGGTCCAATCACGGTGTGATGTGTTTGCTGATATGTGTGGTTCGATGATGCCTCATTTTGTGTGTCTTTTGCGTCGTTCAAATGCTTGAAGACTATCCCCCGGCCTTTCAAGGTTTCCCACAGCGGTCTGTAGGTTTGGCGTATTGCCTCCTCTAAACGACTTTTCACAATATGACGACAATGTCCTCGTCCGTCCATGTCAGCCTCTGCATTCAATTTGACAGAAACTATAGGCTGCTATTGGCCTTATGTATTATGATGTAGACTAAAACGATATACCATAATTCATATTATAAATCAATTCAGTCTAACTGGCTGGTCTGTGGTCAGAGAGCTCCGTTCTCTCGTTGGTCACACCTGATCATGACTAAAGCCTTCATCAATGAAGAGACTGTAGTCCGGTCTGACTGATTAACTGTTTGGAATGCAGGAATTTAGCAGAACAGCGAAAATGAGCTCCTGAGTACTGCCGGGGCGAATGGTCTGACATAACGTCGGCTGTTGAAACAGTTGGATTATCTTTAATGGTTCCTGACCATGTTGCCAAACTTAAGAGGGCTTTTTCTTATGTAGCGCGGCGTATTGTCCTCCTACTAGACGACGGTCTAGAATGTGCTCGGTTTTGAAAAGAAAATGAACGGAAAGGGTCAACGCGATAACACAAACGGTTTATCAAACAAACAACAAGGACATAAATGTATGTCCTTATTTAAATAAAAAAAGCAAAACCTAACCGCATAAGAGACAATCCCCCGTCCCGCTAGAGTTACCGATGATCATGTAGAATATAATAGTAATTATTAGATAAGAACTCTTCCAGTTTGTAACCAACATACGTAATCGCCATAAATGAATCAAGGAGCATAATTCTCAAACCGACGAGTTCAAGTTGTTTCCCATTATCCTGCATTCAAAGAGGTGACCTTGTCGTTGTGTTTTCTTTTAAACTCTTCTGCTGACCTTGTTGTAAGCACGCTCAACTCCCAGAAGAGGGTTTCAGTGTTCAAACTGCAGCCTGCCTCACCCCTACCCCCCAGATCACCGTAACCAGCGCCGCTTTCACCTTGTGCTGCAGGTCATCCCCAAAGATTACAAAACAATGGCAGCCTTGGCCAAGGCCATCGAAAAGAATGTGCTGTTTGCACACCTGGACGACAACGAGCGGAGGTGAGGGCGACCAATCGTGGAACAGAATCCCACTCAGGATTATTTCTTATCTGCTTAATGTTTACATGGAGTTTATTTTTTTTTCAGTGACATTTTCGATGCCATGTTTTCGGTCAACTACATCGCTGGTGAGACGGTCATTCAACAAGGTGTGTAGACCAATGTTCATTTCCATCTGCGTTAATGACTTCCATTACTGTGATATATAATATATATATATATAATATATATATATAATAGGGCTGGGCGATAAAACGATAACGATATGTATCGCGATAGACACGTAATCAATATCAATAGAAAATATGTTCGATAGAACGTTTCGATATTATTTTTATTCCTCGTTGTAAGAATTGTCTCAATCCCCAATTTCGTTGTACAAGTTTGCACAATGACAATAAAGTCTGAATCTGAATCTGAAACCGGAGCAAAAAGTCTACTTCTAGCTCCGGTTGCGAACCAAGGTTGGTTGCACAAACAAAGGCACTCGTCCTCTGGTACCTAGCAACGTATGGAGTGACACGCTAATAGCCAATCATATAACAGTATCACGTTTGGTTGCGCCATCTCGTTGTCTCGTGTTCACAGAAACAGCGTGCTGTGAGATGTTGTGAAAGATGAGTACCGCAATGCGCGAGGAAATTGTCGATAAAAATGGAAATGTCAGCTCACCAGTAGGCTATGGCAGTTCTTTGGATTTTACAAGTCAGACCGTAGTCAGACTAATGTTGTCTGTAAATTATGCAAGACCGTAGTCCCCACCAAGACTGGGAATACAACAAACTTATTTCACCACCTGAGCCGCTCTCACCCTTTGGAGCACAGCCGTATCAAAAAACGGCCAACAACATCTGCAAATGCAACGCCGCAAAAGCAGCAGCAGACCACCATTGAGAGGTACTCGGCATCAGTGCCTCATGACAAAGCATCCAAACGCTACAAAGACATAACCCAGGCAGTGCCATATCACATCTAAGAGCTAAGGATATGCTTCCGCTCAGTACCTTGAGGAAGCCGGTTGTTTCAGTTCAAATCGTGAACATGGTTAACTGGTCACCAGACACGTAGCTGTCCTTGCGCGATTGTCTCTTTGTTTTGTTTTTTCAATAAAATGAATTCAGATGTTACAGATGTAAAGGTTAAGTCTACCTCAGTTTTACTTGAAATTTTCTTCTGTTTACTAAACACTGCATATATTTAAAAAAATAAATGTTAATTCACCAGAGGGTGAACTTTTTTTGCACTAAACTTGCAGTAAAAAATATATATGCAGATAGTGTGGCAACCCGGCACTCCTCCCAAACAGGACACCAATTCAAGGAGAACAGCCAAAAAGCCATGTTTATTTCAAAGCAATAATAATTTAGTATATTTTTCTCCTGGTCATTATTTTAAATAGGTCATACAAATTATCAATTATTATCGATATCGACCGATATGAAACACTTATATCGTGATACAGTTTTCAGCCATATCGCCCAGCCCTAATATATAATATATATATAAGTGATGTATGATTCTTCAGCCTGATGGGCATGCCTTCTGTTTCTGCATCTTAGGCGACGAAGGGGACAACTTCTACGTCATCGACATCGGAGAGATGGATGTAAGAGGGGGGGCGTGTTGTTGAACGTGACACCGTGTGCATCATGAACCGTTCACTAGGTTAAAGGGGGGCTCATGACGAGACCAACGGGGTAAAGAGTGTGAAGTCAGAGGGAGCCCCTCACACCAGTTCTGCTCAGTGCAGGCCGTTGGGGGGTACGGCCGTCTTTGTTAATAACAATTAATGTCTCCGTCCCCCCCAGGTGTACGTCAACAGTGAGTGGGTGACCAGCATCGGGGAGGGGGGCAGCTTCGGGGAGCTGGCCCTGATCTACGGGACGCCCCGCGCCGCCACGGTGGGGGCCCGCTCCGACGTCAAGCTCTGGGGCATCGACCGGGACAGCTACAGGAGGATACTCATGGTGGGCCCCCTCCCCCAGCGCCGGGCCCCCCTAACCAGTGGCCCTTAAAGCGCTCTACCACGTGGCGTAACACTCACCCCTTCATGCACCCATTCACCCCCCGACGGCGGTGTCAGCCCCGCAGGGCGACAGCCAGCGCGTCGAGAGCAGTCAGGGTGGGGCGTCGCGCTCAGGGACACCTCCACCCTCAGCTAGGAGGAGCCGGGGATCGAACCAGCACCCCTCCGGGTAGCAGCCGCTCCCCGCCCTGAGACACATGCTGCCAAAGTACTTTGTGTAGTGCGACTCTGGTCTCTAAAGCACGGAGGGTGTGAATTGTAACCACTCGATACCCCCTAAAGTCCAAGTATCGGTCATTTAAATGTACTTTTAGGGCATCTAGACGTTTCTTTTTTTTTTAATCCAGAAGGACTTACAATAAAGTACATTTTTCAGAAGAAAGTTAAAGGACTATCTGTCGCTGTCAGTTCAGTAAGTGAGTGCCAAGCCCTTAAAAATGCCAGGTTAACCCAGTTCCCCTCGTACCCCCTTATAGCCAATAAAGATGGCTCTGATAAGATACTACACGATGTTAGTGACCAATCACAACCAGTCGTAGAGTGTTTGGAGAAGTTCAACGGTACGAGAGTCAGCCTACCCCCGCCAAGCACTTAATCATACTTTTATTGTTTTTATTGTTTAGTCAACACGCAGTTTCTTTGATTACCACATTTAAAATGTTATGAAGCATAATAATTATTTGCACATAAATGTCTTTTTCCATTGGTAAGCTTATGTAGAAACAGATTGATTCATTTTAACGTGCTTTTAGGCCAATCCAAATGTAGGGTTGTAATTGTTGTAATTGTCGATGCTCTAAGCTTTGCCGTTAGTCGTTATTGTATTCCCTAGTGACCTCAACATTTGTTTCTCATTTCAGGGGAGCACATTGAGAAAGCGCAAGATGTATGAGGAGTTTCTGAGTAAAGTGTCCATTCTAGGTAAGCAAACACTTGTGTAAACATCATGCAGGTGTGTATCTTCATCCTACCTCGATGATGATAGCAGATCTTCACATTGACAACGCCTCGTCTGAAGATGACTTCTTGAAGTGGAAGTGGACCCGTTGTTTCAGCTCGAATTCAAACGCTGAGATAACACTGAGGATCCCAGGGTGTGAGGTGTTATATAAGCCCGGTTACCGACCCCAGCAACTTAGTGATACCAAGTACTGTCATTGTCTATCAATGTTCCATTTATGCGAGATGTGCTTGCCTCACGCCGTGGTGTCGCACTTTGAGGGTCCGCGATGCCAACCCTCTACCTCCCCGTGTCCCCCTCAGAGTCCCTGGAGAAGTGGGAGCGTCTCACGGTGGCCGACTCGCTGGAGACGGTGCAGTTTGAGGACGGCCAGAAGATCGTGGTGCAGGGGGAGCCAGGGGACGAGTTCTTCATCATCCTGGAGGTACCCCGCAGCACCGCCACGACTATGTTCACCTCCACTATGTTCACCGTGACGGTGTTCACCCCCACGGTGTTCACCACTAGAAGGGTTGTTCAAGGGCCCCTCCAGAGGCCTCCAGGCTCCGTGTCATTAGATCAGGGGTCAAGTGTCCTACGTTTCCCAGGATGCACTGCTCCCTCTCACCCCCGTGTGCGTGTGTCCTACGTTTCCCAGGATGCACTGCTCCCTCTCACCCCCGTGTGTGTGTGTCCTACGTTTCCAGGTTGCACTGCTCCTCTCAACCCCTGTGCGTGTGTCTGTTTCCAGCATGCACTGCTCCCTCTCACCCCGTGTGCGTGTGTCCTGTTTCCCAGATGCACTGCTCCCTTCACCTCTCTTTATTGTGCGTCGTGTTTCAGGGCTCGGCCGCCGTGGCTCAGAGAGGTCGGAGAGCGAGGAGTTGTGGAGGTGGGCCGCCTTCGGGCCCCTCCGACTACTTTGTGAGTGTTACCTCCGCCCAACCTGACGGACAGACGACAAGGCCCTGCTCTGCCTCCTGCCTCACACCGTCCGTGCCCCCCCCCCCCCCCCCCCCCAGGTGAGATCTCGCCTGCTGAGACCGCCGCGCGCCGCGCCACGGTGGGTTACCGCGGGCCCCTCAAGTGCGTGAAAGCTGGACGGCGGCCTGCTTCGGAGGGTCCTGGGGCCTGCTCGGGACCATCTGAAGAGGAACATCAGAGTAAACAGCTTCGTGTCCGTCTGTCTGCCAAACCACTTAGACCAACTCCTGTCTGCTGATTTGCTGAACTCCACCCATTTCTTCCATGGTCTGATACTGTCATCACCCCCTTCCCTGCCTGTAGAATTTGTCATGTGCTGACCACACCCTTCTCTGTACATAGATCTGTCTACGAACCTTTCCAGAACTCACCTGATCCTGTTGTTCTCACACCCACTCTGTCTGTCTGTCTGAACCCCCCCTCACGTACGCGTCTGTCTCCCACAACCCCCTCCTGTCTGTTCCACACGGACACGCCTCTCCTGGTCCTGTCCTGTTAAACCCCTCCCTCCTGTCTGTCACCCCCTCCTACCTCCCCTCTTGTCAGGGGGGAGACAGACAGGCCCCCCAGCCCCTTCCATCTGCTCTGAAGGAGGGTTTCAGGCCCTTGTATTCTCTTTGAGGGGTTAACGGTCTTCCTGTGCAATTCAGAGACTTTTTGGACCCGCCTGAGGGTCCGTCAGATTAAATACATGCCCCCCCCCCCGGTGGTTTTGTTTGTTTGAAAGGTCCCAGCGTATTCAATCTATCAGTTAGATATTTGGAAACGTTATTGAGCTTTAGATATTAGAACATGTATACGGAGCGGGGGGGAGCACAATCACAGGCGGGAGTATCTACTTGGACATGCAGGTTGCTGGTATAACTATGCTTCAGTGGCTTGTCGAACGCAGCGCAGAGCTCATCTTTTTTGTTCGTGTGAGAGTAACACGGATAGGTACTGGTGTTCAAGCCCGCGTCATGAACACGCTTCTGACTCAGACAAAGTGTTTAACCCGGGCTCTATCATGTAAAAGGAAAGCGTAGATTGATCCACACGTTTTAGCATGTCTCGTTTTACTTTTGGAAGGATGTTACTTTGCTTATTGGGGACGTGTGCGTTTGTTTTCCTCAGTAGACTGAGCGCTTGTGCTTAAGCTACTGTTCCTTCGTCCGACCCAGGGTCGGTGTCATTCTTCACCCCCCCCCTGTCAGAAAGAACCCTAAGGCCTCAGTTGATTAGTTTTTCGATGCGAGAAACACAGTTGCAAGAAAATTTGGCAAAAGGCGCTCTTTTGATTGTTAAATACAGCTATCTCCGTGAATCTATATATTAGGAAAAAAAAATGACAAAAGATATTTTTTGCACAGTTTGTGATATGTAATATTATTAATTGAAAGAAAGTTATATGCCTATTACGTAGCTTTAGTTTCCCCTGATTTAAGCAAGCAAGTAAGGAATAGATTAAACAAAAAAAAGATGCTACTCTTTGAGATCTGTGTGTGTGTGTGTTGTGTGTGTGTGATGTGGTGTGTGTGTGTGTGGTGTTGTGTGTGTGTGTGTGTGTGTGTGTTGTGTGTGTGTGTGTGTGTGTGTGTGTGTGTGTGATGTGTGTGTGGTTGTGTGTGTTGTGGGGTGGTGGGTGGTTGGTTGGTATGGTGTGCGATATTTACATTTAGAAAATGAGACTAGATGAACCGTT
>OLKM01007108.1:0-12613 GCA_900291075.1 Melanogrammus aeglefinus | reverse complement strand
ATTCTGGCAGGATCCCACAACAGTACCGGAATAGCTTCTCTCGTAATCCTTACTCCAATTGTTCCTTCCTGGTCCTGGTCCTCTGACTACAACTGAAACTGGCCGCGCGACGCTTGACGTCATCGTCTCAGCCAACTCGCTCTGTTTGCTGATTGGTCACACAGATAATTTGTTCGGCAAAATCCCACTAACAAGCCCAGGCCCCAGACTGACCTACTGAAGGGAAAAGGAAAAATTGCGGAAGTAGGTGGGCGGGCGGAAGCAGGCTAGGGCGGCGAGAGTTGAAAATAGAGCAAACTGGTCTTCCGTCCTTCCTGACCGACGCTACATTGGTGTCCAGAAGTGGGATTGATGGAGAAGAACTCGTTCGTAAAGGTGGAGCGTCCCAAGGAGGAAGATTCGGAATGGCCCTGCTCGTCGGCAGCGGCAGTGCCACCCAGGCGTCCCGCGCCGCCGTTGGCGTGCCGCATGAAAAAAAGGATCGTCGGCGATCCGGTCCGCCACCTGGTGGCCAGGCCTGCCAAAATTCCTCCGGGGGCGACCACCACTGGAAGCGCCTACGCTGGCGCAGCTGAGGATCGCCGCGGCAGTACTAAGCGGCTGGGATTAGCTACGAGTGCCGCCCAGCTTGCCGTTCTAGCCTTGAGGGAACGGCGTTGGCAGGTTCTGCTGGACCTGGCCCCAGCAGACCAAGCAGGACCTCCGGCCCCTGACCCTAGCCTTGGAGGAGACCGCTTTTGGAAGCCGGGGGGTCGTGGACACAACCTGGGAGTTGCTCACCAGCCGCCGCGCTGGGAAGGGGGAACGGTTGGGGGCCGTACGCGGCGGAACGTACTGCTGTACGCCCAGCGGGGCCTACCCCGACTTCCCTGCTGTGGCTAGGGAGGAACTAGCCCTGCAATCATTCTCCAAGGAAATTGCCCCCGCGCGGCTGTCAGCACGTCCGCCTCAACCGGGACCCCGAACCTCGAGTTGGCTTCTTGAAGTGGCGGAACGAGCGGAGCGGGAGCTGTCGACCTGCCAAACCGTCCGGTGCTCCCGACTCAGGTCCGACAGGTGGCGGAGGACAAGCCGTGAGATGGCTGCCGGGGGAGTGATCGAGCCCTCGTCAGCCCTGGGCGGCCCCGGCGGTCCTGGTTTTAAAAAAAAGGACGGTAGCTGGAGCTTCTGTGTGGGACTACCGCGCCTAACAGGTCACTCCGGAAGGATTCGTACCCACTTCCCGCGGAATTGACGACGCCCTGGAGCTAACATCGGGGGATCTAGCTGTTCAGCTCCTGGATTCTGCGTAGCGCTACTGGCAGGTGGAGTTGCGCCCGAGGCCAAAACCTAAGACAGCGTTCACGCATCAGGAACAGGGGCTTGGTGGCAGTTTCGCGTCATGCGTTCGTACTATGCAACGCGCCGGGCGACGTTCGAGCGATGATGGAGAGGGTTTCTTTGCGAACGTTCCCGCGGAGATGAAAAGTGTCGTGTTACCTGGACGAACCTGTTGGTGCACGCACGTGATTTCGGCGGGCGCTGCGAACCTTGTGGGAGGTTCTTGGGGAGCCATCCGCCGGCCGGGTTACGGCTGAACCGCTGCCAAATGTTCCCTGCTGGCCCAAGAGAAACTCTGTTCTTGGGGCACGTAGTGAATGAGAAAGGCGGAGGATAGCCAACTAACCCGGCCAAGGCGGCTGCAAGTCGCGGACCTGGCCGACCCCCGACAACGCCGCGAATCTGCAGAGTTTTCTGGGTCTGGCGGGTAACTACCAGCCGGTTTTGTCCGGACTTTGCCAGCAAGTCGCCAGCCCCCTCCACCTATTTTTTTGTTTATATTTATTTTTATTTTATTCTTTTTTTTTTTTTTTACCTTTTTTTTTTTTTTTTTTTGTTTAACCGAGGCGCGGCCGGCCCCGTAACGTCTGGGACAGCGCGTGCGCCACGGCCTTCGGCCGAACTCCAGGCGGTGCTCACCGATGGCCCCGGTACACTGGCTTACCCCGACCGCTGGCGTCCTTTCGTCCTCGACACCGATGCCAGCAACGTGGGGGTCGGTGGCGGTCCTCTCCCAGAGTGGGGGAGGGGGACGTCCCGTCGCCTACTTCAGCCCGCACTCTGTCAGTCGGGGCGGAGCGCAATTAACTTCGCTCATCCGCACCGACCACGCGTCCCTCACCTGGCTCCTCAGTTTTCGAAGAACTCCTGAGGCCAGGTGGCTCGATGGCTGGAAGTTTACAAGGAGTACGAACTTCGAGATCAGCATCGGGCGGGCGTCTCCACAACAATGCTGACAGCACTCGTCCGCGTCGGCCCTGTGAGTCCTGGAAGTGTCGCTACTGCCTGCGCCAGGAGAGCGGGCCACGAGTCTCCAATGGTGGCGGCTCCTCCCAAAGACAATCGGGGAGGCAGAAGGAGTGGCTCCTCTGACGGCGAGTCAAGCTGAAAGCAGCAGCAGCGGGCCGGACGAGACCCTGGCGTTGGTGAGGGACTGGCTGAAGCCGGGGCAGCGCCCAGCTGGCCGGAGGTGTCGGCACGAGGGCCTGAGGTTGAAGGCTACCACTCCCAGTGGGGGTGTTTAACCAGCTCCACAACGGGGTGGTCCACCGCCGCTGGCGGGACCCAGGGCCTAGGGGGATGGGCGACATCCTGAAGCTGTTGGTGCCTCGTGTGCTTCGTCCCCAGGTGCTGCATCTGGTCCACGGCTCGGTGGGGGTGGGGCACTACGGGAACGCCAAGACCCTGCACTCGCCTGCGGGGGCGGTTCTACTGGGCCGGGCTGTCGACGGGACGTGAGGCTGCATGTCCACTGCTTGCGACACCTGTGCGGCGGGCAGAAAGGGCCTTTTCCCAGCGTTTCCCCGCCCCGCTCCAGCAGTACCTGGTGGGTAGCAACCGATGGAACGGGTGGGGGTCGACGTCCTGGGGCCGTTTCCTTTCACCGACTCCGCTACGCAACCGCTACGTCCTCTTGGCCATGGACTACTTCACCAAATGGCCAGAGGCGTATGCGTGGCCGGATCAGAGCACTGCCACCCACGCGAGAAGCTGGTGGAGGAGATTTTGCCGTTTTTCGGGTCCTGCGGATCCACAGCGACCAGGGGCGGAGCTTCGAGTCCCCAGGTCTTTGGGGAGTCTGCCGGCGCTGGAGGGTGCATAAGACGAGGACGAACGCCGCTCCATCCTCAAGAGTGACGGTTGGTGGAGCGGTTTAACCGCACCCGGCCACACCAGCTCGCCATCCTCACCAGCCCAGCACCAGCGGACTGGGACCGTCATCTGCCCTGGTCCTGTGGTCCTATCGGACCGGTGGTGGCAGGAGTCCAGTCACCTGCACGCCGGCCTGCCCTTATGTTCGGGCGGAGCTTCCGGAACACCGGTGGACTTGGTGTCGGTCTCCGCCGAGCCTGAGATCGCCGGGGTGTGCTACGACTATTTCCGCAGGCTGAGGGATGCCTTGCTCGTGGTCCACGACTAACACCCGCCAGGCTCAGGCTGCCTCAGGGGTGAGGCAGAAAAGGGGCTATGTCACTCGCTGCCGGGGACGAGCGTTCACACCCGGGGACAGGGTGTGGGTGTACTGCCCCGTCAGAAAGAGGGGGGTCTGCCCCAAACTAACGGAGCCACTGGCAGGGCCAGGGGAAATCCTCGAGAGTGTCCGAGGTTGTGTACCGGCTGCGGATGCCGGGTGCTCGGGGGAGGCTGGTGGTGTCGCACCAGGACAGACTATCGCTGTACTGCCCCCTCGCCCTGGTTGCTGCTGGTGAGGAAGGAGGAACGCCTCCGTTCCCCTGCGACTCCTCTGTCCTGCCGGCTCCCCGGGTGGGGCCGTTGTTCCTGCGGCTGCTGCCCTGGGGGTTTCAGCGGCGAAACGCGGCGCGCGGCCCCCTGAAACACTGAGAGACTATGTGACCAGATGATGGGTCGTCGGGACGTCTGACCCTGAGGTGGGGGCTGTGGTGGCGAACCACGGGTGTGGCGCCATGTTTTGGAGCCGCGGGGGGTTCTGGGAGTTGGGGTTGTCCGGTTGACAAAAGGGTTATTCGAGTGGTTCTGTGTTTGGGGTTAATGGGTTCGGGATATTTAATGGGTTGTGTGTTTCCATTTCATGTTTTTGTCACATTTCCATTGTTGTTGACCACACGTCACTGGGAGAGAGGTCCTCCGGTGGTTAGGTGTAGCGTGTTCATGTCATTGTTTTCGAGATGAATAAACGTAACTCTCGTTGTCGTGGCGGTGTAAGGGCGCGAGAGTGAAATAGAGCCAAACCTGGGCCTGTTTCAGGTAGCTGGTTTTAGACATACTCTGAGTTTAATCCTGCGCTCTGAGTTGGTTGACTCAGAGTTCAGGGTTTCAAAAGCAACTCTGGGTTTTCGTTTCAGAAGAGGTGCATCACGTTGGTTCAATCAACTCTGAGTGTGTTCACGCTGGGTTGGGGGCGTGCCCTGTTTGACTCTTTTAAAAGAGCCATCAGCATGGATCTCTGATAACGTGATCAACATGGACCAAAAACCGTAGATCCGTTTACTTTCCCCCACGAAATAGAAATTCTAATGCACGCATATGCCGAGCAGTTACCAATTTTAACCCAAAAAAGCAAGCCGCCGCGCACGCGAGAGCGCGAGAGAGCTTGGCCAGGAATAGTCTGAACAAAGTCAATGCGTGAGTAAAAATAAAATAGTAAAATAAAATGAGGAAAGTTTAATATGAAATCGAATTCGATGAGAGGCCAGCCCCTTCTAAATCACAGCTTACCCTCTGTAAGATTCTCGCTGGAAATTATAATGAAACGCTCTAGCCTTGGCACTGTGAAATCCAATGTCATCTTTGCATTCCTAATCGCTTCCAGTCAAAGAGCTCTATAAAATCTATCTGGAAAAATAAATAACAAACGACTTGAAATGGAACCACATTAGGCAAAAGATGAAAAGAGATGCTTTTGGAGATTCCAATTTTGGAACGCAAGTTAAGTGGGGTGAGGTGCAAACTGGGATACTGTTTCTGCTCCAAAAACATACCCATATGAATGATCTTTTTTGTGCTTTCAGGAAATAAAGAAATCCTATAAAAAGTAGATTTCTTCATTAGAACACGGGCTGTGGTGAGCCAGTTAATTTTATTGAACAGTGTCACCCCCTTACCAGAGGCTGGGTCTTGTCCACAACTTGTTTCACAGGAAATGCCCAAAAAAAATCGGAAATAATAAAATACATTTAACTACATAGAAAACTCAAACCAAAATGATTCGAACCACCCTTCCGTCCTGTGGATCCATGGATGGTTTGGGTGATGTGCTGCTCATCTGCAACTGTAGGTGGGCAATTTTCCCCTCTCAAAAATCGCGAATGTTGTGAAGAACCACACATTGCAACTAATTATGTCACATGCCCTTTCTGGTGTGACTCGCCAGCATTTGGAGGCACTGGAATCTTGCCTTCAGGATCCCCGACGTGTTTTCGACCCTGGCTCTCGTCCTCATATGCGCCAGGTTTGTAGCGCGCTGCTGGGGTCCTGGCATGGGATCGGCATAAAGGGGTCAGAAGGCAAGGCTGGCAGGGTACCCTCTGTCACCTAAAAACATGACCCGTCGAACTCTCCTACGATACAGGTGAAATATTAATCATCTGAACAAATATGGATTATAAATCCTTCAAATATAAGGCTTAAATACTCACCACGGGCAATATTATTTGAGTGCCAACACAATAATTTATGTATTGAACTTAAAACAAACATGCGTTTGATAGTTAACATGGGGGCTGAGAAGGTGGTCTAAATAAATGATAGATCGCGCTGAAAAACGATAGCGCTCGTGAAGAAAATTGTCAGGAAAAATAAAGTAGGCTATATATCCCACCGGGGTCTTAATTAATCGTTCCTCACGGAGATTCCTTCTGAGGATCGCAGCCTCTACGTCCACGGCTCTCGTAGAAAAGGACATGCATTTTCTAAACGCTTCCTTCTGTCGGAGAGCTGCCTTCAGCCTTATAGACAACAAACTCAGAGTAGGTCAAACCACCTACCGAGCAGGTTAAGGTTAGACCCACGGGCGTGTTTTGCCGCAGCACAACTAACTCTCGGTTGCGCTGAAACCTGCCTACCTGAACGGGAAAACCCAGAGTTTCCACTAACTCAGAGTTGAACAAACACTCGGGGAGGGTTGCCCATCAAACCAGCTACCTGAAACAGGCCTCTGGTCTTCCGTCTTTTCCTGACCGACGCTACAATATGGTGTGAATTTTTTTTTTTGTGAATGCTCAGCGCCACCGCACAAAACCACTTCCTCTTAAACCAACTTAGAAAGAAGTTGCATTGACAGCGCCATCACACTACACCACAGACTGCTCTCTGTTTCCAGCTGAACCAGGGGCCTGGGGCCCAGTTAAGATAGTCGGACAATGGAGGACATCTACGTCAACGTTGACACTCTTAAACCATCAGCAGCTTCACCAAACCAGCCAGGTAAAAGTAGTACAGTTCATGATGATGACAACATCCACAACCTTAACAGACGATGGAATGAGATGTTTCCTGTATTGTGATTTTAGATGTGTTCATTAGCTTGAAACACGAGCAGAATGGTGTGACGTCTTCCACTCTCTGTTTGTTTTGGGCCCCAGGGCACCTGGGACCCAGAGCCAAGGGAACAGGGAGGAGCCGCTGGGGACCTGCGTACTTTGTCTGGGGCTTCTGTGTGCTGGTCTTCTGACTGGACTCCTGGTCCTTGGTGTACAATGTGAGTTTGAAAAAATACATGAATAAACACCAAGGTCTGAATCAGCATCATATAACCCTGTTTAAAATCCCAAACGATTCAGATGGGTGTTTTTGATGTACCTATTCTGTCTGTGTGTGTGTGTGTGTGTGTGTGTGTGTGTGTGTGTGTGTGTGTGTGTGTGTGTGTGTGTGTGTGTGTGTGTGTGTGTGTGTGTGTGTGTGTGTGTGTGTGTGTGTGTGTGTGCGCAACCCGGTCTCACGAAAATACATACGTTATTTTAATCTATTGTTCGTGATCAGGGACACGTATTTTCAAAATTTTCGTGTCAAAAAGCACAATTTTCAAACTGTCATGGCAACGTCCGCTCGGACACTGGACTTGCGAGGCATTGTCTGTGATAAACAATATGACAGCTTTTGGCAACCCGTTTCTACTTAAAATAGTCTGTGATAACTAACAATACCACCGCTTTTGGCCACCTGTTTCTACTTTCGCCTTTGATTCTGAGAAATTGTAACAACTTAGGCCTACGGATATTAAATGCAGGTGCGCTGCTCTGTAGGCAAACCGCGAAGGAAACAAGGGTAGCTGCTTCATCTGTTCATTTTAGAATGGTATGTCTTGATGTTTATTGTACCATCTATTGTCTTGTTCTTGGCTATGTGAAAGTCTGCGTCGATGCCTCGCAAGTCCAGTGTCCGAGCGGACGCCATGACAGTTTGAAAATTGTGCTTTTTGACGCGAACATTTTGAAAATACATGTCCCTGATCACGAACAATAGATTAAAATAACGTGACAGTGTCACGTGTGTGTGTGTGTGTGTGTGTGTGTGTGTGTGTGTGTGTGTGTGTGTGTGTGTGTGTGTGTGTGTGTGTGTGTGTGTGTGTGTGTGTGTGTGTGTGTGTGTGTGTGTGTCCTGTAAAAACAATAGCTGAGACAAAGCTTGTAGTGGTGATGTGGTAAGCTAGTTTCTGTGGTTTGAAATGAGTATTTATAGAGATTTGAATGTCTCCTCATCATTATAGATTTCGTCACAGTAAAGGATCTCTCTGTGACCCAGTCCGAATTGTTGGAGCTAGAGGAGAACATCAAAAGGAGTGAGCGTTCGTCTTTAACTGTGGCTACGCTGGCTTCATGCGTTGGTTGACCTAGAGCAGAAAGAGCCTTGAAAAGCAGAACCTTGAAAAGGTTTGTCTAGGACCTAGACAAACCGTTTCAAAATGTTCATGAGTATTCTTTGCATATGCTAAAGCCTTGCTCTGCTGTGTCTTTCTGTGTAGTTCTGCAATGGCTTCCCTAGCATCCCTATCATGATATGTTCTGGAAATTGCAATGTGTTTTGGGGAAAATTGACATTCAACAACACCCTTTTTAATGTCTCATCTGTAGTGAGACATTCTAAACGTTTTTTTCGCAGACCTTTTTTTGCATTGAGCAGTATCAAAGCTCAGAAAACAAACTCAATGCTCTGGATAAGGGACACTGGCATATTTCAGCATCTGTGATCCTCCGTAATGTCATGACCCTGTAGAGCCCCTAGGTCTATCTATTTATTATGTCATGATATTTGGTCAAACATTTTTAAGATTGGAGAATGTATAAATAGGACACCTAAGATAGAGCCTGGGGTTCTGCCCCCTGTATGGGTGCTTCTTAAAGGGCTAGAAGACGTGGCTTGTGTAGGGTTTATGTAAGAGCTGTACTGCGGGAATAGGGGATTGGGATTGGCTCATTTAGTCCCTACTTTACCTCACAGATCAAACGTGCCCCGAGGGATGGAGGAAGTTTGAGAATGCCTGCTACCGTCACTCGGACCAGAAGAAGTCCTGGAATAACAGCAGGAAAGATTGCATGGCGAAAGGAGGTGATCTGGTGGTTATAGACAGCTCCCAGGAACAGGTTGGCCTGTAGTAAAGCCATTTACTATCTTTATTTATTTCAGTGGATCTCAACGTTATTCTTGTCAGGCTGAACTTTGAAATGTTTTTGTACCATGAATGATCAAAATCATTCTTACATTTATCGTGCTAAATCTAGCCTTCTCCTGCTCCAACATTAAAAACAACGTTGCATACTTGCTACAAGAAGATAAATAAGGGCTTAAGGCAGAAATACAGAAAATGGAATGTTTTGTTTTGGATAATGTGTTCCAACAGAAGTTCCTCTTAGAGTATGCGGGAACGGACTTTTGGATTGGTCTGACTGACTTGGAGAAGGAAGGGACCTGGAAATGGGTTGATGGAGCACCACTGATTCTAAGGTGTGAGAGAGAGAGAGAGACCGACCGACTCAAACTAATATAATTAATGTGCAATATGTAAATAATTAAAATAGTTGTATCTGATTAATTAAATTATCTGAATTGTTTCATTTCCCAATCTGTTTCTCTAAGCTCTTGGGCTAAAGGTGAGCCCATATAACGCTGACAGGGAAAGAACACTGTTGCCTGCAGCAGACCTAACGGAAGACCAGTGGAATGACATCCCCTGTGACATCGACCTCGGTTGGATCTGTGAAGCATCTGCAGAAGACGCTCAGATCTCAATGGCTCAATAATCCGTGTTCATAGGTTGTCATTGAATGGCTTGCAATGAGTGTATTTAATATCAGGAATCTGAAAAACTCCTGTACCTTATTGATTGGTTTGGCGTGTGCTGCAGTCATCGCTACAGTACTTGGCTGTGCAACAGTGCCTGTTGAGTTTTATGAGAATTATTGAATGGTGTTGGATTTGGTTTTATTTTAGTATTGGGTTGAGTTAAACAGTCCTCATATGTACATCAATGAAGGTATTGAATGAGCTTTAAGCAAATCCTATTTTCTGGCAAATAATTTCGCTGAATTGTAAATGTTCAAAAAACCTTTCCTTCAGGAAAACAATGAACCTTTTACGAATATTAATTTTAAATAATAATCAAATAGTAAAGTACATTTGTAATGTATCATCAAGAATAAAAACTCAGACAAGACACCGACCAGTTTTATTTTTATAAACCGAGGAACATAAAAGAGAAATTAGACCGTGAGACCGAAGATGGTAGAAAAAACAACGGGGGTGAGAGAATAAGTGTTCAGCTAGTGTCTAGATTTTTTGACCATGATTTAAAATGGGTTGACCTAATTACCTGTATTTTCTGGTCTATGAAAAAACATTCTTTATTAAAAGTGTCATAGGAACGTGTGACATTCTTACGTCATGAATGATGGGAAACAGGTGAGGTAATAAATGGGTCGTTTATGTTTAAACATAACATGACAGCTGAAAACATGTTTGGGAAAAATTCCCTGTGAGGCCCCATCATGGGTTTCTGGACAAATAAATATTTTTAAAAGGCCTGTCAACCCCACTCCCTATTTGCATGTCATAATTGACCTCCCACCCTCCCCACACACATAAAAGCCAGTTAAACTTGTCCCCCACTCCCTCTCCTTTTTGTCCCGTTCGTGGTTCGTGGACTCGTTTTTCTGTGGTATGGTTAGAGCTTTTGGATTGTATACATATCTAAGTGATATACATATAGTGTTCCCTAGTTTTCCTTTCTCCCCCTGCTTGTACCAATTGTGACCCCCTTTGTTAGTTCCCCCATGTTTTTTTTTGTCTTTGTGGTTACCTTGCGGCCTTGGGACAGGTAAGACGGAGGCCTCTATGCATTTACACGTAGTGTCTTCTTTGTTTAGTAACACTAGGTTAGGAGTGTTACAGTGCTACACGCTGTACTTTTGGCTTAGTTTAGTTAGCGGACGTGTGGTCCACTGTGTTAGCTGTTAGCTTAGCTTGTTTCGTTCCTTTAGCAACACTGAAGTCCCAAGGCCCGCTGGTTTTGTCGTATGTTACTGTTGTGTTTTGTAATCAACCTTATTAAACCTATGTTCAACCTTATCCGTTAGTGTTGTCATTCCTTTATTGTTTCACTCGCCAATTGTCCCTTCATCTACACCCATAAGCCGGTTAATTTTAACATCCGTTACCTCCCCCGCTACCCCAGACATGGGAGTTATAACGGCACCTAAATACATGTTCATCTTACAATTACAGGGCCCACAGGGAAGTATCAATATGTACCCTCAGCCATGGAAAGTCTCTTTTAAGTGTAGAATTACCTCTTTAAACATACTGTAAGTAAAGGTAAACATAAATGCATAAACTCAAATGACCTAGAACATTAAAATAACATTACTCCAGAGACTGAATCACTGTATAAGCTGGTCTTATTACTCTGATTAATCACTATTTATTATTACTGCTTTCTTGGCTTCACCCTAACCCCAAGGAGGTCAAAGGGACACCCTGCAGTTGTCCTGACAGAACTGGACTACGCGGATGACATCAGCCTGCTCTCCAACAACATGGAGCAAGCACAGGAACTCCTGAACAGAGTGGAGCTGGAGGGCGCCAAGGTTGGCCTTAGGCTAAACGCCAAGAAAACAGAGGTCATCACCTACAACATCTCATCTGCGCATCAACAGCTGACAACAACTGGTGGCACTGTGCTGAAGGTAGTCGAGGACTTCAAGTATCTGGGCTCATGGGTCAACTCAACCGAGAAGGACCTAAAGGTGAGGAAGGCGCTCGCATGGAGGGCCCTGAACGGCATGACCTGTGTATGGAACGCCAACCTCCCTGGCCAAATCAAACTCAGCTTCTTCTATGCAACGGTAGAGTCTGTTCTCCTCTACGGCAGCAAATGCAGAAGTGTTTAGACGGGTGCTACACCAGAACGCTGCATGCAGTACATAACATCAGCAAGAGAACACATGTTACCAACAGGATCCTGTATGAAGGAATACCAAGGGTGAGTGAGAAAGTAGCTGCCAGGAGACTGAGACTGGCGGGACACTACCAAAGACCCAAAGAGCTGCCAGCCAGTAAATTGGTACTATGGGAACCAACCCATGGGCATCGGTCTCGAGGATGTCCTACACTTACATACGTGGATGTACTCAAGAAGGATGCAGGAGTGCAAAGTACCAATGAACTGGTCAGATGTATGGAGAATCGGGATGACTGGAAGCAACGATGGAGGGCTCGTCTGAGGACGACCTAGAGAGAGAGAGCTTTCTTGTTGTTAAACCTTTATGAACTACACCTATGCACTGCCTTAGCCTAATATAACTCTTAACCCACAGTCAACACCTGTTTTATTCTAACAATACTCTCAAACACACCAAAACAAAAGCATTTCAACAAACTCTATTACACTCTTATCCAAACACCGAATTGTCGCTTTAACTGTCGTGACCGGGAGGAAATACCCAACGGCTACATTAGCATGCTAGCGGGGATTAGCTCAGACCCGCTCATCAATAACCATGGCTTATTCTGTCTCCCGACACATTCGAGAGGGGTCTGGCTGCAGACATCCACCCACACGCTCCAGATATCAACCCACAGAACTTCCGCTGAAGACATCCACCCACAGAAACATCCACCAGCACACCGGAAATTGCATTAAAAAAATGAAATGTCGTTTTGCACTGCGCAAGCGCGAGTTGCAAATTCTACTGCCAACGTGCAAAAGGGACGGGACTGCACAAAGCTCTGTGACACATTCGGTTCAGCTGCACTTGAAGTTCTATTTATGGTAGGCTACGTCGTCTAGGCTTCGCCTTAGGGCTGTCCAGTGCGCGTGCTCGCGCGCACTGAAGAATTTCAACTATGCACCAATCAACGTGGGCACCGCCCACATTTCCTACGGTACGTGTATAAAAGGGGGCGCAAGCCGCCGCCTCATCCTCCTTTTTCTTTCAGCATTTGCACTGACCAACAAGAAGGAAGAAAGAATGACTACGATGACCGGTGGCAGCGGCGGGGGCGAGGCCACGGACCAACGGCCCTTTACAGGGCCACTGGAGAGCGCTCCCATAAGAGCTACGGGGCCCTTTTCAGGGCCTCATTGCGCCTCCTGTTCCGC
>OLKM01007107.1:10000-12614 GCA_900291075.1 Melanogrammus aeglefinus | reverse complement strand
AAGGGACGGAGAACCGCGCTCCTGCCGGAGGCCTCCGTGGAACTAGGCAATGTAGTTTAGGTGAAGTGTGTCTCTCCCTTCCCTTTCATTGGACACTAAAGCACTCCTACAGCCCGGACGCACGGCGCCTGCAGAGCTGCCTCTGCATCTCGTTTACCTTTGGCGCCTCCGTAGTGGGCATGCCCGACCTTTTTACTCCGTCCCCATAGTAATAAAATGTCACCAGTATATAATTAAATACTTTATTTGATTAAGCACTTCTTCAGGGGCATCAGGGTCCATTTCATTATCATACCACCTGATGATGACCTAATGAACTGCACACTTTGTTACACTTTTGAACGTGTTCTCGATGATGAAATAATAATTATGGGGTTACATAAAGGCATTGTGGTGATATGCATCTGAAATGCATCTGAAACTTCACTAATAGAAGTCTTTGCCGCCACTGTTTCCTAGTCGGGGTCGGCCTGTGAGAACCGTAGCCATCGTTCCCCGTCGACTTTGACTGTTTTATTTCTAAGATGGTTTGCATGGACATGCTTTTGAATAAAATGCTCTTTTATCTGAGATGTGCAATTGATAAAAGTTTACTGATTGATCAGAGTTCAGTCGACACAAGCCATTCACACAGAATTAGAAAAATAAAGCCATACATAGTCTGGAGAAAAGATTAAAATATACAAATGCAATTGGCCTCTGAAATGTCAACAAAAACACAGCATGTCTGAGGACAATGATATAGAATTATATAAAATGCCATTGTTGAATTTCTCCTTCTTGCTTTTCTGTGTATATGGTCATAGGTCAGTCGGCATGTCAGACTTCAGAAGGTTTGGATAACCAGTCCGCTGACCAAGGATCCACTGAATGAAAAACCACAAGTTATGGTTCTGCGTTGGATTACACGGAAGGATTGGAAGTTATTTCCTACGTGGGCCGTTTTGGGAATGTTATTTGAGCTGTGAGTTTCAACCTGGTCCTTCACTGCTGACCGTTCTATCGTCATGAACGAGTTCAACGCACCAACAATGTTGGTAGACTAAGCAGCTGTCACACCTTTAAATTATACGCAAAGCAATATCTCAACCCTCCTCAATACTGTGGAATAATACCATCAGCTCTTTAGTTTTTCTAATACTTTTCCAACTACTATAACCATAGAAGTTAGTTAACTACTAAGACCATAGTCCTGGTTAACTACTTAACCATAGTAGTTAACCAGGACTACTGGCGGAGGCTTCTTTTGGAGCGCTTCCACCGGTGGGGGCGGGTCGGTTCGGTATGCAAAGGTGGCAAGGTGCGGCACGCTCGCGTTTCTACCGCCAAAAGTGGGCGTGGTCCAGACTGAGCCGTACTCATCTGGCAGTACCCCCCCCCCCACCATTAGGGTACCGTCGGTGAGCCTGATGAGCTGGGGCAACCACACCCTCAGCCCCTGGGCCAGGTGTGCGGGCCGAAGCGCACCGCACGCTGGAAACAAACCATCACGACCAATCGAGCAGCATTTTATTCTACTTCCTGGACAGTGACCTCAGGATGGCTGCTCATGACGCAGTGGGTGGAGGCCTCCGTGAGGACTCAGTGAGGCCTAACCTGGACAAAGCGGCATGCGGCCTTTGGTTGGATGCAGGTCAGCTGACCCAACAGAGTCACATGACCCTGCTCACTATTTGGCATTTCATGCTATTGTTTATGGGGGAGCGTCCAGCGGTTCAGACGGAGGGGTCCTCCCTGTCCTAGCCGGTCCGGCCTCATAGCAGGAGACAGGTGTGGGCGGAGCCAGGCTGGTTAAGGGCGGGGCCAGGTCAGTCGGGCGGGGCTGGCTGGGGCGGGGGCAGCTAGGTCGGTCGGGCCGGGGCCTGGGCTGGGGCGCGGGGGCTGAGGTCAGGTCGGGCGGGGCCTGGGCGGGCCGGGGTCCGAGGTTTTGGTCTGGAAAGGTGCAAGCTGAGGGGCGGAGCAAGAGAGAAAGAGAGAGAGAGAGATGGGGGCGGGAGGAGTTGGGGGGGTGAGAGAGAGTGAAGGGGATGCGCAGAGGCCGCGGGGGACGGGTTCATTTATGGCGCCGGCGTGTGCGGTACGAGGGCGACGCCCAGCAGGGCGGCGGCGGCCGCGCCAGCGCCACGCGGGAGCAGAAGGATCCGCTGCTCCGAGCGTTCGGTGGCTGCAGAGAGACAGAGAACCTTTAGACACTGGGGACCCACAGGGGCCCTTTAGAGACTGGGGACCCCACGGGGCCCTTTAGACACTGGGGACCCCACGGGGCCTTTAGCCACTGGGGGACCCACAGGGGCCCTTTAGACACTGGGGCCAGAGGGGGCCCTTTAGACACTGGGGACCAGAGGGGCCCTTTAGGACCACTGGGGACCAGAGGGGGCCCTTTTGACACTGGGGACCCATAGAGGGGGCCTTTAGACACTGGGGAGCCAGAGGGGCCCTTTACGACACTGGGGGACCCCCAGGGGCCCTTTAGACACTGGGACCAGAGGGCGCTTTTAGACACTGGGGACCCACAGGGGGCCTTTAGACACTGGGGACCCAGAGGGGCCTTTTAGACACTGGGGACCCCATAGGGGGCCTTTAGACACTGAGGACCCATAGGGGGCCCTTTAGA
>OLKM01007107.1:0-5000 GCA_900291075.1 Melanogrammus aeglefinus | reverse complement strand
CCCGTCACTGGTGTTCTTCCAGACCACTGTCTTCACGTCCTCCAGGGCCTGGGGGGCCAGAGGGGTTCCCGAGAGCAGGCTTCTGCGGGGGGGGGGCAGAGTACGAGACAGCGGGGATGTGGTTGAGATTCTAAATTAATATCTTCAGTCTAGTAAGAGAAGAGGTACGTTTGAAGGAGAGACAGAGAGAGAGGAGAGAACACACGAGAGAGAGAGAAGAGACTACATGTAGAGAGAGAGGAGATACAGAGAGAGAGACAGAGACAGAGACACACGAGACAGAGAGAGACAGAGACAGAGACAGACACAGAGACAGAGACAGAGAGAGGGGTGTTGAGACCTGAAAGCGGTTGAGCTCCACGTCGCTGAGGATCCGGTCGTTGTCGCGGTCGGAGATGTAGAAGATTCTGGAGAGGGCGCGGACACACTGAGGCTTCAGCTGAGAGGGGGGGGACAGGAAGTGGTCATCAGACGGACCAACTTCAAAGGGTCCAATCAGGAACCAGACGGAAACACTTAAGTCACTTCTGACCAGAACTGGTCTGTGAGGGACCACTACTGACCTGACCGGACCTGGTCTGTGAGGACCACACTGACCTGACCAGACCTGGTCTGTGAGGACACACACTGACCTGACAGACCTGGTCTGTGAGGACCACACTGACCTGACCAGGCCTGGTCTGTGAGGACCCACACTGACCTGACCAGACCTGGTCTGTGAGGACCACACTGACCTGATCAGACCTGGTCTGTGAGGACCACAGGGACCTGACCAGACCTGGTCTGTGAGGACCACACACTGACCTGACCAGACCTGGTCTGTGAGGACCACACTGACCTGACCAGACCTGGTCTGTGAGGAACAGACTGGACCTGACCAGACCTGGTCTGTGAGGACCACACTGACCTGACCAGACCTGGTCTGTGAGGAACAGACTGACCTGACCAGACCTGGTCTGTGAGGACCACTGACCTGACCAGACCTGGTCTGTGGGACCACCTGACCTGCTTTGTCTCTCGGGTCGTAGAGCGGCGCAGTGGGGTGGAGCACGGCCTTCTGGGCGTAGTAGAACAGCTCAGAGATGGTTCTTCAGGTTCTTCGCGGAGCACTTGTGGGAGAGATGGAGGGCGAGTTAGGAAACGCTATCGCCTGGCAACAGCCACTAGCAGATGAGAGTACGGGCACCGCACGCCGCACACCCTCTACTCACACAGGTCTCGATCTCAGAGAATGGTTCATGATGGGAAGGATGGTCTCCATGGAGGCTTCCGGAGCGCAGGTCTGACTTGTTTCCCCACTAGGATGATGGGAACCTGGAGGCCAGAGGAGGAGAAACACCTCAGCACACAACCAGGAGGGGGACCAACCCAGCAACCGACCACCACACCAACACACACACACACACACACACACCACACCACACACACACACACACACACACACACCACAACACACACACAACCACACACCACACACACACACACACACACCCACACACACGACAGCAGCAGTTACATACTTGTTTCCCTTCTCTGCGTTTCCGTTGACTAAAGGGATCCATTTGGTTTTGATCTGAAATCAGAGTGACAAAGAGTGACAGTGTGACAGAGTGTGACATAGACTGACAGAGTGACAAAGAGTGACGGAGAGTGACGGAGTGTGACAGAGTGACACAGAGTGTCAGAGTGACAGACTGACAGAGAGTGACAGAGAGTGACAGTGTGAGAGTGACAGAGAGTGACAGTGTGAGAGTGACAGAGAGTGGCAGAGAGTGACAGAGTGTGACAGAGAGTGACAGAGTGTGACAGAGAGTGACAGAGTGTGACAGAGTGACACAGAGTGACGGTCTGAACACGGGCCTGCAGGTTTTGACTGATGAGGCAACGTGTGTTCGTAGCAACGCTGACCTTCTGGATGGTCTCCTCCTTGGTGACGTCGTACACCACACACACCACGTTGGCCTGGGGAGGAGACAGAGGGTCATGTGACAGAGGGTCATGTGACTGATCCGAAGGGTATGGAAGTGTGGGCGGGGTTAATTAATGATGTTAATGAGTCTGAGCTGAACCACAGGGGGGCTTCTACCTTGATGATCTCCGCTGCAGGATCCTCCTCGTCTGCTCCGTCACTGTAAGGGACAGAAGAGGAGCGTCAGCTGCGGGACGACAGCAGGTAGACACACGCTGCACGCGGGGGGGTGACCCAGCGGGCGGGGCTGCACATCACGGAGTAGTCCACGATGTGGGTGGCATTCTCTGGAGTGACGTCTGCTGGGGATGGTGATTCTCCTCTGCTCTGAGGGGCACCTGGGAAAGGATTCAATATACAGCATATATAGATACACAAATACAGATAACACCATATATCAGATATATAGATACACATATACAGATATACAGCATATATATAGATATACATATACAGATATACAGCATATATAGATATACATTATACAGATACACATAATTATCCAGCATATATAGATTAGATACATATATATACAGCATATATATGATATCATATACAGATACACTATATACAGATATATAGATACAACATATACAGATATAACATGACACATATTAGATATAACATATACAGATACACATATATACAGCATATATAGATAGATCACATATATATAACGATATATAGATATATAAGATACACACATATATATACAGCATATAGATACCATATCAGCATATACAGATACACATAAAGTCCTCCAATAGTTTGTGGAAGCGAGTCCAATTCTTCTTATAGTTGCTGTAGGACTGGAACATTGGGTTTGACCCAAAGATGAATATAGACCAGAGTACACTATTTGCTTTTTATTTCCAGGTATTTACATCAGGATCCGTAATAACTTAGAAGATAAGCATATTTGTAAAGGAATCCAATTTTTATTTGAGCAAAAGTATTGGAACAGATAGATTTTAATATAAATTAAAGTAAGATCTAATATTTCGTCGCAATCATTGCTTGCAAATAACTGCATCAAGCCTGTGCCATTGACATCACCAACTTTTGCATTCTTTTTGTGATGTTTTTTTCAGGCTTTGACCGCAGCTCTTTCAGTTGTTTGTTTTGGGGGGTTACTACTTTCTTCAGTCTGCTTTAGCGTAAAATGCATGCTCTATAGGGTTAAGTCTGGAAGATTGACTTGGCCAGTCTAAAACTTGCCACTCTCTTTGGGGCCACTTGAAAAATGGAAAAAACCCTCTTGGGTTGGTGTTTTTGAAATCCCATTTCTTGGGTTGCATTGATTTGATGAATGAATCCTTCCAATAGTTGGTGGTGCATTTTTTTAAATTGGCAGAAAATATTCCTGTAAACTTCTGGAGTTCAATTTTGCTGTTGCATCTGCTGTGTTAACATTATCAATGGAGATTAATGACCCGTCCCAGAAGAAGCCACACAAGCCCAGCCATGACTTACTTGCACGTTGTTTCAGATGAGCTTGTAATGTTTTGGGGTCATGAGCGATCTTTCTTCTCCACTCTAGCTTTCATCATTTTGGTAAAAGGTTAAATCTTTGTCTACAGTCCATAACCTTGTCCCAGATTTTTGAGCTTGTCTTCTGTACTTTTGTGCAAAATCTCCAGACTGGCGCTCTTATTCTTTTTGCTAATTGAGTTTTGGTTTGCCTTTCGTGGGTGTGCCTGTGTTTTTGTCATGAGTTTTGCGAACAGTAGATATGATACCTTCACTCCTCCTCCGGAGGTTGTTTTAAGGTTTTCTTTACAGTCTCCACAATGTTTCTGTTGTCATGCTGTTGTTTTCCCTTGGTCTACCCGTTCGAACGTCTGTTACTTAGGTACAACCAGTGGTTTTCTTCTTCAGGACATTCCAATGTTGAACTGGCTATTGCCAATATATGTGCATGGCTCTGAAATGGTTTTCCATCTTCTCTACAGCTTCACAATTGCTTTTTTAAACATACAGCTCTCTGGTTTTTCTGTTGGTATACACCGTTAACTATAAAATTGCAGTCTGCACAGGCAAAACCCAATCTGAAACTAAAGCTAGACATTAGCGCTAATTTATTGTTTGAATTGATCAATGTAATAGGACACTGGGAACAAACACACAGTTAGTCCACATGTCCAAATACTTTTGCTCACCTAAGCTGTGGGTGATTCTTTAAAAAATAATTAGCTATCTTCCAAGTTATTTATCGATCAAGATGAAGATTACTGGAAATAAGCTGAATGTTGTTATTCTTGTCTATATTCATCTTTTGGGTGTCAAACAATTTCAGTTACCCAATATAAAGGAATTGTCCTCACTGTCAATACTATATGTTATAGATAATAATGCAGTATAGTATACATATGCAGTATAATATAATATATATATATAATATATATATATATTATATTAATTATATATATATTATTATATATATATATGCCGATTATACACAGTACTATATATAGATTATTTTAATGTGTTAGTTGTTATATTAGTAAAACAACTAGGAATGGAATGAATATACAATTGGATTCATAGAGTATTTTAGTTAGTCCTGTGCTTCACAAACAGGAAATATTTATCAGCGGTGTAATTACACAAAGTACAAGAGAGGAGGGCGTGGGCGGCCTACTGTCTGGAAACCTCCCCAACAGAGACATGATATGAGGGAGGGTCTTCCCACGCGGGTGCGGCGCAGAGAGGTCAGAGAAGAGCTGGGAGGCTTCAAGACAGACTTGGTTGGTCTTTCAGTAAAAACAGATCAGCCTCATAATGATATATATATAAATACAATTCTCTCAATCATGAATAGCCTGCTGATATCGAGATGACATGGGATGTGCAGCTACATTTAAGCTTATATGGAGTTTTATACTGCACAGTGCGTTACATTAATCATCTCGTCAGTTGGTGGTTGAGCGGTTTTTGTTTTACATACACACAACACAGCACACACACACACCTTTGATAGAGCTGAATCAACAGAAGGTCCATAACGTCATCATACTAGACTGCGCTAAAT
>OLKM01007106.1:0-12614 GCA_900291075.1 Melanogrammus aeglefinus | reverse complement strand
AGAGGGAGGCCTTAGCCAATCCTCATTTTCGTTGCTCACTGTCTCAACCCTACATCTCAAACCGCTAAAAACCCTGACCCCTTGACCCTCATGGCTATTCCGATCGCTCGATTGCCTACCCCTAAACTCCTCCTACCAAATTGGGGACGATACCCTACCTCGGTGACGTCATCAAACCTGGGAAGATCTGGATATCATACGGACATGAGGCCCAGGCAGGCTCCACCGACCGCGGGCCGCCCGCGTCACACCTGCCGGGACTGCAGAGTCCTATTATGGCTCTGCAGCCCGGCCGTGGACCGGGTCAAAGGCGGCCCAGGGTCGGAGCTGCCGGCTCATGTCTAGTGGTATGATATCCAGATCCTTCGCAGAGTTCGTTCGTACAGCCCTAACACATTACCTGCACATTGCAATCTAAATGGAGCGAACATGGGCACATTGAGATAGGGCAAGTGTTTGACATGAAACTATCTCATGTTGCAGGAGAATCGCGAGCTAATTTCGCTAACTAGCGATTTGTGCATGACAATTCAATCCGCGGTTGTTTTATGATATCTGGTTATAACGAATGTCTATAATGACATTGAAACTACAATTTCGTATAACAGTATATAAACATTACTTATATAATATATGATATATAAACTAATTAATATTAATGATCATCACTACTAATCATAATATTACTTACATATTATATTATGTTATATTATTATTATACTTATTATAATATAAATACACTAATACATATATCAGTATATTTTTCACCTTAGACAGTCACTAGAACATTGGAAGATCTGGATTCATACGACATGAGCCGCGCAGCCTCTCCGACCGTCCGCGGGCTCGCCGGGTCCACGGCCGCAGCTCCGGGCCGTGGAACCCGGCGAGTCGGCGCGGCCACAGGAACGGGGAGCTGCCGGGCTCATGTTCGTATGATATCCGAGATCTTCCGAGAGTCCGTTCTACCCAGCCCTAAACACATTACCCTCACATGCAATCACATGGGGCGAAAATGGGACATTAAAATAGGGCAAGTGTTGTTGACTGGAAATGTGTCTGCGGAGATCGCGAGGTATTTCGCTAACTAGCGATTAAGTGCATGACAATCAACCCGCGGTTAGTGTTATGCATTCTTCTGGTTATAACGAAATGTCTAAATGACATTTGAAACCTACTAATTTCGATAAATATACACATTACTCTATATAATATTTACTATATAGTTATAATATTATTGAGTATATTTTCACCTGGAGTTACTAGACATGGAAGATCTGGATAATCATAGACATGACATGGAGCCCGCAGCTCCCGACGCAGGGGGCCGCGCCGGTCCACGGCCGGGCTGCAGAGCCCTAATCACGGGCTCTGCAGCCGAGGCGAGGACCGGGGTCGGGCGGCCCATGGGGTCGCGGAGTGGCGCCCGGGCTCATGTCGTATGATATCCAGATGCTTCCGAGAGTCCTGCGGCCGGGCTGCAGAGTATAATTAATATAATAATTAATAGTTTATTACAGAGAAAAACACTAATTTGTGTTTTTCAAAATCCTTCGCATTCTTTTCGTACCCTCCATCGTATGTCTAGGATATTTCTTGATTTGTCCGTTTTCTCGCAAGTATTGTGGGAGCAAGTCACAAACTGAAGCGCATTGA
This sequence comes from Melanogrammus aeglefinus, assembly GCA_900291075.1. Taxonomy (NCBI): domain Eukaryota; kingdom Metazoa; phylum Chordata; class Actinopteri; order Gadiformes; family Gadidae; genus Melanogrammus; species Melanogrammus aeglefinus. The sequence continues at coordinate 10,958 of OLKM01007106.1, read as the reverse complement.
GGGGTGGTGCCCATCGAAAATCTCAATTTTGAGGGGATGTTAGCCCTCCCCCTTACCCCTTAAGCTACCTTTAAACTGGTATTGGGACATGGCTCCACGGCGCGTGAACGCGCAACAGCGAGGGCTAGGGCTGAGATTTTCCTTTGAGCAAAGAAATGGGATTCGACCTTAGATCTTCTGTTCTGTGTTGATTTTGAGCAAATAGGTCACATGACCTGGGAGTTATTGAGCTCTAATGCTCATATTTACAGTATAAAATATATTAAAATTAATATAAAATATTGCATGTGTTCAAATGCAATAACAAAGGAGTGTATCATAGAGCAGGCTTGGCTAAATATTATGTAGCTTTTCCTGCAATTCAGGTTAATTTAGGTCAACAACAATAACATTCTGATCTACTGATCTAGAATGTGGCCTGCAATGAAAGTGGTTAAAGGTGAAAGGAATTTGAAGTGCACTGATTTGTCATGTGGTTTACTCATATTAAAGGATATTGTCTCCTCTGTCTTGTTTTTAAGATATGAAATATTTTGCTGAGTGCTGCTTAATATTAAAATGTAAATATTATAATATATCCACATCTGTGTGAGCCTCGCTGTTTTAAAGTACCTGAGGCTTATAAGAAAAGAGGCAGGGCAGGGCTGTCTGTTTCTACTTGCACGATGTGCACCCTGTTAAACTTGATAACTAGGGAAAGGTCCACATGGATGAAACCACTCTGGCTATACACACTCAGTCCCATCTCTAGACTGTGAAAAGCGTTTGATGCTGGGATCAACCAAAAAGAAATACAGGGGGGGTGCTTTTCAGGGCAGGGCTGTTTTGTTGTACTTGCCACGATGTGCACCCCTGGTTAACTTGACTAGTGTGTATAACCAGAGTGAGTTTCATCCATGTGGACCTTTCCTAGTTCAAGTTAACCAGGGGTGCACATCGTGGCAAGTAGAAAAACACAGCCCTGCCCTGCCTCTTTTATCCCAGCATCAGGTACTTTAAACAGCGTAGGCTACAGATATGGATATAATTTAGTATATTTCATTTTGATTAAGCAGCATGAAAAATATTTCATATACTTAAAAACAAGACAAAAGAGAGCATATCCTTATAATATTGAGAAACACATGACAATCAGTGCACTTCAAATTCCTCACCTTACCTTTTCATTGCAGGCCAACATTCTAGATCAGAATGTTATTGTTGTTGACCTAAATGAACCTTGAATTGCAGGAAAAGCTACATAAATTTAGCCCAAGCCTGCTCTATGATACACTCCTTTGTTATTGCATTTTGAACACATGCAATATTTTATATTAATTTTTAATATATTTTATACTGTAAATATGAGCATTAGAGCTCATAACTCCCAGGTCATCTGTGACCTATTTTGCTCAAAATCAACACAGAGAACAGAAGATCTAAGCCTCCTCTATGACTCCCACCTGTTTTTATTTGCATTTGGAACGCATGTAATTTTTATATTAATTTTTATATATTTTATACTGAGCATTAGAGCTCAATAAGTCCCGCGAACCAATGCCATTCCCTTCTATTCCCTTCACAAATCATTAAATCACGAGGCATCATTTACCCCAGTGTTTGTTTGCGATATTGAGGTGAATTGCTTCACTTTTCCAACAGCGGAGCGGCTCAAGCGCGCTCCCGCGAGGGGGTGCTTTTCACGCCAAGGGTGCATAATACGGCACAACACCGGCAACCGTTACCGAGAGTTGCATGTCTGTTGGTTTGGGTGTGCGGTGCGCTCTGTGTTGCGTGTCTGTGACATAAAGGCAGCTCTCATAGTCGTGCGGTGTATGGGGCACGAGAGTTGCGTCATCACTTAACCTGGGCTCCCGTTCCGTCTCGTCCTTCCCGCACTGCTCGCCACAATAATTTTATATAGGAAGGCTACATAAGACTCAGCCTTGTGTTTTTTTTTATTAAAAACACTTGATGCCGGAACCTATTGTCTGTTGATACTTATTTACACTAACTATGACCTGTTATTGTATTGCTATGACCTAAAATGAATGAAGTATCTAATCCTGTACTCTCAACCTACGTTGCTATATATACGTTTTTTCTGGTAAATCACGCACTCAGCCATCTCTAATGGGTCTACTAATCTCTACTGAATTGGTGCAAAGATAACACATTTATTGTCAAGAATACAAACATGAATGATCATTTATAGTTCAATGATGGAAGTTCAGCACCAGTGTAGCCTACATAGTTGAATATGAAGATAAGATGCTGGGTGAGACTAGGCATATCGTTAGGCCATATGGTTCACTTGCAGCATTGGGCCATAGTGATTACAATGAATATAGTGTGGGCATCGGTCACAATTGTAATATTAATTTGGTAATTATAAGTGTATAGCTCGTGTAGTTGGGGCCGACTGCCCATTATCTGCGTTAGTGAGTAGACGTGAATGGGTGGTGAGGACAATTGTGATTCAGGATAATTTGCTGATGATAAATCCACAGGTCTACGGTATCCTCGTAGAGGAGTGGTGACATCGTTAGCCTTCACCCCCCCCGCATCCCCCCCCCCCTACTCACACACGAAATTAGCTGAACGAAATTAGCTGGGTGAGAGCACAAACATTTGCACATTGAAAGGTAACTCAACGAGTCCCCTGCGTTTTCTGCACGCAGCCACTGATCGATCATTCAGGGAGGGGGTTCGGCTTCCCCGACAGCCGAGAGACTCACTCAGAAACAGAACCTTTCCATCCGATTTTCCATTTTTCTATTATCCAATTTTGTATCAACCTCAACAAATTGGCGAAATTGAAAAAATGTCTCAAAAAATGTATTTCCGTGTTTACTCGACAAACAAAAAGCAATATTTGAAACTATATATTCAACTTTTAATTTTTAGGATTTGAATTCGAAAATTGAACTGATAAGCGTTACACTGACTGTGGATTTCACTTCATATTTCATTGTGATTTATGTTATAACCAGTGTGATATTTAACACTGAGTTGTTCATTAGGTCTAACCGGAGCTGGTCTTATCTCTGTGTTGATGGCTGAACCTGGACCTGGGCCAGACCGAGACAACCAGGTGTGTTCACTTTCTTTTTTTATGGTCTTAACGGCTCACATGGCCTCGAGTGTGGCACTTGCCTCCCATTCACTTTTTCATTGGACGCGTGCTTACGTGGTACAAGGCCATTGTTTGGGAAGGCCAGCGTGCGGGCGTGCGGGCGGGTGACCGCGGCGCGTCAAAGGGGTTGGACAAAAGTTGAACTTCAGTAAACTTTTTGCAAATAAGCATCTTGCAGCGGGCGATCGGACAATCAACCTTCAGTTAGCCCTTACGGACTCGTGGTGAATTGAATTTCCTGTTTTTTAAGCACTTCCATCGACAAAGTGGTAAACTCCCGCCAGCAGCCACTAGAGATCGGTGGGGCGTTGCCACGCGTTTGATGGGGCCGAGCCATAAGAGTTTATGTTTTGGCGTGTTCTAATTTGTATATAGTCTTTCTGGGCATGTATTAGAATCTGGACAATTCTGGACAGCTTATAGACGTCCAAACTAGGTCTACTATTTGTCAAACCATGACCCAACTTGGACGTCATATTGACGTTCAACATTTCACCTTTGAACGTGTTACATTTTTTGGACGTCATTTGGACACCTATGACAGGTGCAGGAATTGTATACATGATCCCACTGCGCAATGTGTCATTGGAGTGACCTCTATTCTGTGTCATCATTGGTTGTCAAAATTCAGTCCACTGAAGGGGTTGTTTTGTATCGCCAGGTAACGTCTTTTTTTCGACTCCTACCGAATGTCAAATGTTGATGACCGTGGGACCTCCGTGTAAGGGCTATTTATAGTCCAAATGTGACGTCTTATCACGTCAAATTTAGACGCCTTTTTTATACCACTTCTTAATGTTTCAATATGTTTTCTGTACTATTAGTTGTCATGTAGCTGTAGCATTTCACCTTTGACGTCAGGTGCAGGAAATGTATACATTATGTGTTTTTTTTGTTATTTTACATTTCCTGTTTTATTTATTTCAAGTAATCAAGTATTTTTTTAATGCATATATTTATTTTATATTTTATCTGTTTATTTATTTGGAAATGCAGTTTGTGGGAATAGTTCAGTAAATAATTTCATGGTAGCCTATTCACCTTATTCCTAACTTAAACAATTGTGACACCATACCAGCCATCTCGGTTTGGATCCATGGCCAACTGGGTAAGGAGTTGGACAACTAACCGGTGGGTGGTCGGTTCAAATCCCGACTCGAATCCCGCCCGGGACACAGAAAATGTGAGGGTGAGTATGCAGCACTCTCCTACGTCCTCATCCATGGATGAGGTGCTCTCTCTCTCTCTCTCTCTCTCTCTCTCTCTCTCTCTCTCTCTCTCTCTCTCTCTCTCTCTCTCTCTCTCTTTCTCTGAATTATCAGTTCCTATTCTCACCCTACACCCTTCCTTGACAGTCTCACACATGTCCGTCTACTTCTTCAACCAAAAAAACACAAATGTAATTGCTCTATGAGAATTGAGCTACATCACAGATATTGTTAAAACACAATACTGTGGAGTGCGGTAAATGACGAGACAAGAGACGGAGATGGGTCGAGTCGGCTTTACCCTCCACTTCAATAGTGTTACTCCAGCATGAGTTCAGAACATAACTGCCGTAAACCAGAACTATCGTAAAACCAGAACGGACGTAAAACGGAACTGTTATCCCAAAACTCTTTTCCTTAAAAGCTTCAGTCTTTTGGTGAATGTCTTAGCATTGTAGTTGTGGATCACCACAATACAAGCAAACTATGTAAGCCTCACGGACACCCATATATCAGCTTGGTTTAAATGTGTACACTATAATTATAAGGATGGCAGATGTAGATCTGTTTCGACCTCACTCTGACCGTCACTACGGTCTAAAAAAGGAATGATCACCTTCGTTCTGCCTATCACCGAGACCAATGTCAAAATCGTCATGCCCATGACCTCCGGAAGCACAACGACTTGCGTTAATAAATAGCAGAGAATGCTCCCGGGTCAGTCTCTTTTCCCTTCATGCCTCAGAGACCTGTTTTGTGAGTATAAGAGACTTCTTTAAGGTAAGAACATTCCACTTATACGTAATTCACTACCTGTGTGGTACGGGTGCATTTTTTGCCCCCGAGGATTGGAGTGGTGTGTTTTGTAAGGTAAGCTAGCTGCTGTTTCAGCTTAGATTTACCCTTGTTTAAGTTGCGCTAGTTTCCGGTTTTGTTTTTGTGCTTGTTTGTACAGTGCCTAGACGGCTGTTCGCAGCCGTGGGCTTCGTGCGAGCCCACTAGGTGCGTTCGCGCGCTGGTGTGGACCGCCGCGCGTTACTGTTGTTGCAGCCGAAGTTTTTCGTGAGTCTGCCGGTTATCTTCTGTGTTTTATTGCATTGTGCAGCCGGATATCGTGTTAGCCTGTCAGTTTTGCTGCAGGCCAACTAGCGCTGTAGTTTATTGTTTGTTTAGATTATTGCACGGTAAGTACTTTCGTTGCTTAAATCTTTTTGTTGCTCTAGCCTGCTTGTGGCAGTGAGAGGTTTACTGTTTGAGCGTTACTGGGATTTATTTCTGAGTTCGCTGTTTATTGTATAGCCTTTGGCTTTATACTTTCTGTTTCTGTGCGCTTTCTGTGCGCTGCCTCCCCCGCCACGCCCTATACCCCCGTCCGTAGCTGGTGGGGCTAGTGTGCGCCTGCTAGGTGCATTCGTGCGCTGGCGCAGGCCACCTCTGTGGTACTGTGACACCCTAGACGGCTGTTCGCAGTCGGTGGGGCTAGTGTGCGCCTGCTAGGTGCATTCGTGCTCTGGTGCGGGCCACCGTAATACCTTGGTGGACTAGTCGAGGAGGGCTCCAGGCATCAACGCCGCCTAGGCTTCTTGGGCCTGCGATGGCTTCCACTACTGCAGGATCTGCAGCGCCTCCATGAGTGCCAGTGATGGGCACAGGGAGTGCCCCAGGTGTCTTGGGGCCGCGCACATCCTGGAGGACGTCGACAACCCCTGCAGCGCTGCCTGCAACCACTCCAGGGGCGAAAGACAACGCCGGGCCACCCTGATATGCGGCCACGTGCATGAGGGCCGAAGGGAGAGGCGACATTCCCCTGTCCAGCCACTCCCCTTCAGTGGGGATGGCCGTAAGCAGAGTCGCAAGCGGGGCCGGCAGCGTGAGTCCCCCCACAGGCCGTCCCAGGCGGCTGCACCCAGTCCGGCTAAGTGTCCGGCTAAGTGTCCGGGTGAGCGTCCGGCTGGGCGTCCAGCTGAGCGTTCGGCGGCAGCTGCAGTGACCGAGGGCGGTAGTGCGGAGTCGCTCCAGATCCTCTCGGCTCTCCAGGCTCTGGCACAGAAGATGGACAGGCTGGTAGATCGCCAGGGCTCTGCTCCAGATACTCTGCCCCCTGGCCAGGAGGGCGCCCCTCTCATCCAAGGCCTGGGAGCCATGGTGAGGAGGAGGGAACGGGGCGATGCGGACGTACTATCCTTCTACGCTCCCCAAACAGATGCAGGCGACACAGGCGACGACCTCAGGGGAGATCTGCAGACAGGCTCTGCAGAGCCGGGCGGCGGCTCCATGGAGGGGGAAGAGGTCCCCGTCAGCTCCCTGATGTCCACGGGTGCTGAGAGCGCTGCTAGCATTCTGGGCCTTGAGGCGCCCACACCTGCTCCGGCCCCCATGGGAGGTATTTGGGAGGGCATCCCTTGTGCTACCCCACCACCCCCCGTGCCGGTGCCGCCTGACTACACAGCAATGCTGAGGCCATCATGGGGTAAGTCGATGCAGCGCCCGCAGTTCAATGCAGGCTGCCGCCAGCTAGCAACAGCTACTTACCCCGTGGAGACTGGACTCGGGGACATGCCACCGGTTGAGCCATTAATGGCCGCACTGACATCTTTGGGCCTTACTGGTGTGTCACCCAACCCACGCTGCCCCCGCAAGGAGTGCGCAAGGACGGACCGCCTGGCGACTCGTGCTTTTAATGCAGCAGCACGAGCGGCCCGGATGGGTAACGCTCTGGCCATTATGCTGGCGTCACTGCGCAAGACGCTGAGTCGGGACGACCAGGATGCTAGGGCCCTGCTGGATGCAGCTCTGTCGTCCCACGCCCAGCTGACACGGGATGTGGGAGACGGCATGGGTTCTGCGGTGTTGTGCCGCAGGCAGGTCTGGCTGGCACAGACCTCCCTGCCAGAGCCTATCAAGCAGGAGCTGCTGAATCTCCCAGTTCCCCTGGGCATGTTTTCCACCTAGGATCCCAGGAGGTGCTCGACCGCGCTGAACGCGCCGCAGCATCGAGGGAAGCTGTCCAGCGTGTATGCCATAGGCCCGCCCTAACGGTCAGCGGGGCGTCTGTAGGCAGATATAGGCTGCGGCTGCCGGCCCGGCCTCCGCCGAGGGGGAACATCCCACAGGCCTCTGCAGGTGACTGGCGATTTCGTCCACCCGACCAGAGATCAGCCCCATATTCCCGTTCCAGGGGTAGAGGGGGTCACCAGCGGGGCACAGGCAGGGGTGCGGGCCGCGGTAGTGGTCCCGCATAGCATTTCAGGGGCGCCCGTCGATTGCCCTTCCCAGTTGTCACGGATCTCCTGGGAGGGGATTGTCCCAGACCCTTGGGTCGTGGCCACGGTGGCTCGGGACTACCGATTGCAATTTTGACGGCGGCCCCCTACGTTTTCAGGGGTCAAGGTAACATCTGTACAGGACCCGGTTTTAATGTACGTACTTGCCAAAGAGGTTCAAGAGTTACTTCTGAAAGGGGCCATCTCAGAAGTACCGCCCAGCGCACAGCTCGCTGGGTTCTACAGCAAGTATTTTATTGTTCCCAAGAAAGACGGCGGTCTTCGGCCCGTTCTCGACCTCAGGCCCTTGAATCGGTATCTCAAGGTGCTGCCCTTCAAGATGGTCCACACAAGGGTGGTGATGCAGTCCATCCGGCAGGGGGAGTGGTTCACATCTATGGACTTAAAGGACGCCTACTTCCACGTCCCGATTTGCCCGGAACACAGGCCCTTCCTGCGCTTTGCCTTCCAGGGCAGGGCGTTCCAGTTCCAGGTCCTACCTTTCGGTCTTTCACTCGCCCCATGGGTTCTTACTCGCGTGGTGTCAGCAGTGCTTTCCCCCCTCCAGGCTCGCGGTCTCAAGATACTGCCGTATTTAGACGACTGGCTCATTTGCGCCCCCTCCCGAGAACGGGTATTGCGCGACGCGGAGACAGTTCTGGCCCACATTCAATTCTTGGGCTTCAGGGTCAACCACAAGAAGAGCAACCGGCAACCCCGCCAACAAGCAGAATTCCTCGTGTCCTTTCTCGACTCAGTCGGTTATGACGGCGTCCCTCACTCCACGGAGAGTGTGGACAGCTTGCTCGGCATGCTGGATCATTTCCGCTTGGGCAGTCTCATGACCGCGCACCAGGGGTCCAGAGGCTGCTGGGTTTGATGTCTGCAGCAGCAGCGGTAGTTCCTCTTGGCCTGCTGAGGGCACGCCCCCTGCAGTGCTGGTTCAATGCCTTCGGTCTTCACCCGAAGAGCGACAGGCAGGTGAGGCTGCGTGTGTCCCGGGCTTGCATCCGCGCCCTGCGCCCGTGGAGGGACCGGGAGTTCTTGCTCTGAGGTGTCCCACTGGGGGTCTTCCCCACCATTTCGACGGACGCGTCCCTGACAGGTTGGGGAGCTGTCTGGGAATGGACGGACGGCAAGGGGAATGTGGCAAACCCCCATGGACGTTTGGAGCACATAAACGTCCTCGAGCTGAAGGCCATCCATCTTGCCTTGCAGAGATTCCTGCCGGTGTTACAACACCAACACGTTCTCGTGAGGACGGACAGTACTGTGGCGGCGTACTACGTCAATCACCAGGGGGGAACAAGGTCCCAGCGGTGCCTCCAGGTGGCGGAGGGCTTACTGACTTGGGCATGGCCGCGGCTGTCTTCACTGCGGGCAGTGCACATCCCGAGCGTGGAGAACAGAGCGGCCGACATTCTCTCCAGGACGGGGCCACTCCCGGGAGAATGGAGATTAAGCACAGAGGTTGTAGGCCCCGAGATCTGGATGCCGGTACGGGTTTCGCACAAGTAGAATCTCTTTGCATCGGCGGGAGACGCACTGTCCGGAGTGGTACTCCCTCACAGGGCAGGGGGCAGTTTGGGCCTGGATGCTCTGTCACAAGAATGGCCGCCAGGCTTGTCGTATGCTTTTCCTCCACTCCCGCTCATAGCCGCAGGTCCTCCGGAGGATCCAGGAGGGCCCACCACTCAGTCCTGCTGGTTGGCTCCACGGGTGGCCAGCGGAGGCCTTGGTTCCCGGACCTGCTCCAACTGCTGCAGGGTCATCCATGCAGTTGCCATGCAGAGCAGATCTTTTGTCACAGGCAGACGGGCGGATCTGGCATCCGAACCCGGGGCCCTCTGCCTGTGGGTTCTGGCCCCTGCAGGGCCCCGTTGCCCGAGCAGGGTAGATGTCTCAGTTCAGGACACACGCTGAATACCTCCAGGGCTCCATCCACTAGGAGCTTGTTATGCACTCAGGTGGCGGATCTTTTTCAGATTGGTGTGCTGGCAGGGGCCTCGAGCCAGGGGTTGCCCTGTGCCACAAGTTTTGCGTTTCTTGCAGTCCGAATTGGATCAAGGCAAGGCGGCCAGTACCGTCAAAGTCTATGCCTCAGCCATTTCAGCCTTTCACCAGGGCGTGGACAATGGTCCCCTTGGTAGGCATCCCTTGGTTTGCCAGTTCTTAAGGGGAGCCCGCCGGTTGCGTCCAGGTCACACCTTGCGGGCACCGGGCTGGGATCTGCCCACAGTTTTAACGTCACTTACTGTAGGCCCGTATGAGCCTATTTTAGATGCAGATTTGCGTTCCTTGTCGCTTAACACTGCCTTCCTCTTGGCGCTCTGTTCTGCGAAGTGTGTCAGTGAGCTGTGTGCTCTCTCCGTTAGCGAAGACTGCCTTAGGTGGCAGGCAGGAGGTGCATGCGTGTCACTTTGGCCAAATCCAGCTTTCCTGCCAAAGGTTATCAATCCGCAGTCCATTAACCAGGTTCTGGTGTTTGACTCAAATTTACACTTCTTCCCCCTCAACAGTGGAGCAGGACAAGTTGCTGACCCTGTGCCCAGTCAGGGCCTTGAGGGCCTATCTGGCCCGTACACAGTCCTTGCGGAAAGCACACTCTCAGCTTTTCATCTGTTATGGGGCAGCAAGGCAGGGGCTTCCGCTCTCCAAGCAGAGACTATCGCATTGGCTGGTGGAGGTTATTTCCCATGCTTACAGGGCGCAGGGAATACCGGTTCCTTCAGGTACGAGGGCTCACTCTACCAGGAGTATGGCTACGTCTTGGGCTGCCCTTAGGGGTGTAGCAGCAGACGACATCTGTGCAGCGGCTTCATGGTCGACGCCATGCACTTTTACCCGTTTTTACAGGGTGGATGTAACTCGCCCACCCCCAGTCGGCGACGCCGCCCTCATGTCCGTGACCGAGCGAGGTTTTAATAATTGATTCTGGGTTCCTCGCGACCCTTTTGGTATGTGTCATCCCTTTTTTAGACCGTAAGTGACGAGTCAGGAGTGAGTCGAACAGATTGTAAGGTTACGGAGGTAACTATGGATCTGTGAGATCGAGGGATGACCGTCACTATCCTTGTCGCTCGGACCATCCTGAGGCGTTCAGGGATAGGAGACTGACCCGGGAGCATTCTCTGCTATTTATTAACGCAAGTCGTTCTGCGTTCTGACGATTTTGACATTGGTCTCAGTGATAGGCAGAACGAAGGTGATCATTCCTTTTTTAGACTGTAGTGACGGTCATCCCTCGGTCTCACAGATCCATAGTTACCTCCGTAACTTACGTTATGTAGTACACTGGTGTCATATGGGTTGGGAGGGCGGGGCTCTTCATCCCTATGTCTCAACATGATATTTATTATGTAATATTTATTC
>OLKM01007105.1:0-12614 GCA_900291075.1 Melanogrammus aeglefinus | reverse complement strand
ATGCGATACCTGTGGGTTAGTCGTGGTAGGATGGCGTGTATACGGATTCTTTGGGCGTCTCATCGCCAAACGTGGGCGTTAATGGCTTTCAAAAGACGCGGTGTTGTTTGTTCCTGCAGTCTGCCCTTTCAAGCATTAAATCTCGAATGGACTTTTTGTTTTGAAAAGTAATTGCAAAGGACCCATGTCCTCTACACAGGCTACGGGAACGTGTTATCTTGATTCCAACGACGGCATTTGTTCGCAAGAGACGCTTTGGGGAACAGCAATGTTGATAGCATGAGAAAGCTTCACCGCTTCCCAGCGTCTGCTCCTCATAGTAGGATAACGGTGTGGCATGATGAACCCTCGTGATAGGGACTATTGGCGCAAAGCGACACAAAAAGCATACTGCCTGTGATGGCAGTATCGCTGTCAAATCTGTTGCTGGGAAAAGTAACGTTGCGTTGAATTGAAAAAGGAACTATGTTTCGTTACCATATTTTCAGTAGTTAAAACATATACTATACTTTTTACAAGTGAACAGTAAGTTAAGGTAAATGTGTTAGCGCTTTACACACAATTGTCTACCGGTCACACCGGTCTAACATTAACGTCAAAATCCATACCGTTGCGCAAATTCACACTGGTGTAGGCCTACTTTCTATACCGTTTATACCGTACAACCCTAACTTCAAATTGGACGTCAAGGAGTTTCCCATCAGACTCGCGTGGTAGGCAACAGCGTCTCCAATCTCAAAAGAGCGCGAGCTCAGTTGGCGCTGTTGTGCTATCAAGCATTCTGGAAGCAAGGGTGCTGAGATTTCTGATTGGACCCCCGAAGAGAAATGTCAATTATAATAATTATATTCCAATAATGTTTCGCAATTTGTAGCCTGCAATGGATCATGCATATGAAGGGACAGCCTCCCCCCCTTAAAATATACTCTCCAGTTTCTACGCGATTTCACGTGAATGGACCGCCAATTGACCTCAAGAAAATCGTGTAATGTGTCGCCAAAAAAGCGACCACACATTTGCAGGAATGCAGAACATGTTTAAGTCAACAACATAAATTATTGCAGCAATTTAGAATTCCAAAAATACATGCGCAGCCGAAATGTACCGATCAAACAACACGTCACAAGGCAACCCTAGAACAAGATATAAAATCAAATAATTCCATTGCTCTTGTCTGGAGGTCGCTTTCGAGCTGCACTTGCTGTCTCCCTCTGATTTTAATTCAAGCCATTGTGTAGTTTATGTTCCTTATATTGATCAATGACAGAAGACATTAATCATGCTTAGACCAGCAGGTAGGTGTCTGAGGAATCTTCCTGCAGGCGTCTTTTTGTAGCCGGATATTTTTTGCATATTAAGCAACTGTAAGACCGGCTTCGGTTGAGGCCTGTGATGAAGTTCAACTATTTATTGGACTGTTGTCTAGACAGTAACGAAACATCCCTGACCCAATAGTTTCATCGCGTTTGGCAGGCCTAAACACTCAGACATGAACTCATTATTGCATGCGGGTGTCTTCATTCATAAAAATATAAACATTTGGAAACTTGAGATAAGACGGTGAAATCGCCGGGCGTGCCAAGCTGCGACCCAACCGGCTTGGCAGTGTAAAAAGGCCTATAACGATGGATCCACGCTCTTAAGAACATTCTCACGATGGATCTTGTGAACCATCGTAAATTTCGTTAGAGTTAAAAAAAAAAAAGCGCATGCATGCTCATTAGCCTGAATATTTTCTTTAATCTACTTTGATACAGAAACTGGAAACCAAACATGACCACCAGAGATTAATTAATTTATTGCTCCATCTACTTAGGCAAAATGATGGATCTATAGAACCCCTCCAGTCCCAAGAGGACAATATCCACTTCAAAGACCAGAGTGCCCTTGGTGGTCCAGGTGACAAAAGCACACCGCTCTGTCCCAGTGATGTGCAAGGCAGCGTTAAAAAGCTTTTTTTTTCAGAGAATAAAGCCCATCTACTTTTCTAAGAAGAAGTCTTTATTTTCCAAAGCCTCAATTGTCAGGTCTCGGGCACTGTAAGGACACTTGACTTCGATGATGGATGATTCTCCCACCAAACCATCTGTTGCGCCCAGTATCCATGAGGGTGCAAGCAGCAAGTCTGACTCTTTGACCTGAAACTTGGTGGCCTGCTCATAGGCCTTGACTCCCTCCTTCTCATTCATACACCCCAAATGGATCGCTTGCACATGGTCAAGGGATCTGTGGCTTAGCAACCTGCCGATGACCGATGGAGCAAAACTTCTTCCCCTCAGCAAAGCTGTTAACGCGGCGCAAAAATTGCTGGCTGTCAGTCTGCCCTCCCAGTGTGCCAAAGGCTGCTGGTGCTCTGACCAACAGTGGCAGCTTGCACAGCATCCCGCTGTTGGTCAGTGAACATCATTGCAGCCACAATGCCCTGAGGACCCTGCTTCTGGTGCCGGGCAATTATGGACCGCACCACCAAAGATGTGAGGTCCACCAATGGATCTTCCTGGCTCAGGTACCAGGAATCATGCCATTGCCCAGGAGGAACACTGAAATGCCCCTTGCAATGAGGCAAGAGTCCTCTTCTGTGGGCTCCTGATCATGAGGGTTGAATTCGGCCCGAGGAAACAGCTCCTTGACCGTATGCTGCTCTTTGTTGGCCTTTTTCAGCTTTCCAGGTGCACACACCTCGGGGACACTCACAGGTGGTGCTTGAAATAGCACCATCCTCCCCTATATTGACCTGATAAAAGACAGTTTTATAATATTTTGATCAGTGTTGTGCCTGAACGCATTCATTGAATGATAGTTCATGAACAAATGTGCAATAAAACATGATAGAAACTGTATTTCGCTACGATACTTGATTCGGATCTCGAACACTCTATTTTCATCCTAGACAAACCACAAAGCAGGATCAATTTTCAAAATACCAGAAAAAACGAATTGCTCACAGCTACATAATGAAAAAAAGCACTATGAACTAGTTCATTTTTTGGAACTGTGAACTTAGTTCAAAATTTTGAATTATGAACGTTTAACTGAACTACTTCATTTTAAAATTTGTGAACTGAACTTTGAACTAGTTCACTTATGTTGCGTTTCCACTGCAGGGTGCGGTACGGTTCGGTTCGCAAAAGTGCGGGAGGGAGGGGGCTGTATAGCCCAGCTCAGTTCCGAGGTCGCGTTTCCACCGCCGACAGTACCTCTTTAATGGTAGGCCGGGTGTTCGATCGCTGCGGCAGCTACGTAAAACATCGTGACATCATAGCAGTGCAGAGGAGAATGCAGAGGAACATCTCCACCTCCTTGTTCGCCCAAGGCAAGCGTTTTATACGCGAACATGTTCTCACCGTTCAACCGTCAAACTCAGTGCAGTGCAGTCCGGGTGAACTGCAGCATGGAGGAGAAAGTGATTGTTGCCGTTTGCGATTCCCGGGGCTCTACATATAGTATATATAATTATATATTTGTATATAATAATATCACGGCCAAAAGCTCTGTGCGCCTCCGGATGGCCGTAGCGTGGGGAGCTCTCTCATAAGGATTGGGTCTCTCTCGGGGTTTGTTTACCGGGCGTTGCTATGGTTTCCGGTCTTGTGTGTTCCAACGGTTTATTAGGTTTGTTTTGTTTGTTTTATCCCCACGTCACCCGGAAGTGACGCCCTTTCAGGCGTCTCAGTACCCCAACGGAGGAGTACTGAAGACGAGGGCAAAACGAGTACGGCTCAGTCCGGGTCACGCCCACTTTTTTTTATAGATTTTCAATTTGCAAAACAAAGAATGACAAAGATACAATGTATCACACACCCCATCCCATCCCACCAAGGCTCAAGAAAAGAAAAACAACCAAAAAACAAAACACAAAACAAAACAAACAAACAAAAACAAACAAACAGTAGTGGTAGGCACACAAAACATAGTTACAAACGTTTCCTGTATATCACTTTACAATGCTAAAATTGGGAATATCCTGCTGTAACGTTATACCAACACATTATATCAATCATGACACATACATCAGTAGATCCGATCAGTTGCCTGGCAGTACATTGATATAGTAAGAGAATTACATCATG
Source organism: Melanogrammus aeglefinus (assembly GCA_900291075.1). Classification (NCBI taxonomy): domain Eukaryota; kingdom Metazoa; phylum Chordata; class Actinopteri; order Gadiformes; family Gadidae; genus Melanogrammus; species Melanogrammus aeglefinus. The sequence goes on along the minus strand of OLKM01007105.1, from coordinate 8,544 downwards.
TTAAGTGATACATTTTTCAACAAATTCTATTATAAGGGGGGCCCAGGTTTTAATGTATCTGTCCCGTAACATTACACCCGATTTATATCTTAACTTCTTCTAATGGGATCACAGAGAGGAGTACTCTTTGACACAGTGTCTAAACGAGGGGGTGTTTACAGACTTCCAGAGCAAAAGAATTTGTCTCCGGGCTCGTCGTGTTATAAATGCTTCAGCATTTACCTGGGGGACAGCAAATTGTTCTTCTGATGGGATTACCCCGAAAATAGAAACTGTTGGATCGGGATTCACTGTTCTGTCACAAATGGAGATTGCTTCAAAGACCCTGACCCAGAGGTTATTTAGCGAATTGCAAGACCAAAGCATATGACCTAATTTAGCTGGACTGTGGCCACACCTCGGACACACAGGATTGGTGCCAGGATATATTTTGGCCAGTTTCTCTGGTGAATAATGCAACAGATGCACAATCTTAAATTGAATAAGAACCGTGTTTTTTAAGCATATAAAGAGGTGGTATGGTATGCGTTTTAAGCTACATTGTCATGTTCCTCGTCAGACAGTTGCAACACCTAGGTCCTCTTCTTTCTCATGCCAGTCTGGCATTGTCCCAACTGAGGGGGCGGCCAATGCCTAGTAATGTTTTGTAGATTTTTAGACACACCTTTTTTTCAACATAGTGTCCAGGTCCAGTATGATATCGTGTATTTTTAGGTGATAAGGAGGGAAGTGTGAAGTGTTTCCTGGCAAAACTACGTACCTGTAAGTAGATGAAAAAGTGATTGTTGGGAAGGTTTGTGATCCTTTTTTGTAGCGCATATTAAATGAAGCAAATGTGCCTTCAACGAAGAGGTCACCAAAAAACACTAAACCATTCCTATGCCACACTTGAAAGGCAGTGTCAATCTGAGATGGAGGAAACAAATGGTTGTTTGCTAGCGGGAGCTGACAGGTAAGGGGCCACTCAGGATAGATATGAGTGAGAGTGGAGAATTGGAATTAAGTTCCATAGAAGCCCATGCTGGCCCTTCTTTGTTTTCGTGGAAATCCAGTAATTCAGCTTGGAAATGTTAGCTGACCAGTAATGCCTCCTTAGGCATCTCCAGGTAAGCTCTTTTAAAACGTGGGGTGGAGTTGTTCCAAATAAAGGAGGTAATATTACTATTGAACACTTTGAACCAGGATTTGGTTAATATGATGGGGATCATCTGAAACAAATATAAGAATCGAGGCAGAATTGTCATCTTTACTGTGTTTACTCGGCCTGCCAGTGTAACAGGGAGTGCAGACCATCTTTGGAAATCCTGTTTGGTGCGCTCCAGCAACAGTTTAAAATTACAGTCGTATAGGTCTTTGTATTGTCGTGTAACCCTTATGCCCAAATAAGTGAAGGACTGGTGCTCCAATTTAAAGGGAAGATTACTATAATTAATGGAAATTGACCAGTTGATTAATAGGAAAAAGTGAACTCTTTGAGAAGTTTAGTCTGTAGCCAGATAGTTTTCCAAATTGATGTAATACGTCTATGAGCTTAGGGATCGATTCTGCTGGGTTGGATATGTAGAGCAGAAGGTCGTCTGCATATAGCAAAACTTTATGTATTACCTGGTTCCTAACAATACCTGGAATATCCTGTTGTATCCTTAGCGCTACAGCAAGAGGTTCAATAACTAAGTCAAATAGAAATGGTGAGAGGCAGCACCCCTGTCGAGTTCCTCTTCGCAGCATGAACGGGCTGGACCTGATCTGGTTAGTGCGTACTGAAGCTGTTGGCGAGGTATACAATATTTTAATCCATGAAGTGAGAGACGTACCGAAACCAAACCCATCCAACACCATGAACAGGTAATTCCACTCAACACGGTCGAAGGCCTTCTCCGCGTCAAGGGAGAGCAGAACCTCCGGCTGACGGGTTGAGTGAGAAGAGTAGAGAATATTGAACAGCCGTCACATGTTATAGAATGACTGCCTCCCCTGTATAAAGCCTGTTTGATCGGGATCAATGATTGTTAGGTATCACCGTCTGTCTCTAAGCGACGTGCCAGCACCTTAGTGAGGAATTTTGTAATCACAGCATAACAGGCTATTAGGGCGATAGGAACCACACTTCAAGGGATCTTTGTCCTTTTTCAGTAGGACCGATATAATTGCCTGAGTCATGGTTTAGAGGTAGTTTTCCCTACTGAGATTGATTTCCTTGAACAGAGTTCAGAATAGATACCAGCTTGTGTGAGAATAACTTGTAGAACTCTATAGGAAACCCGTCAGGTCCGAGTGCTTTCCCACTCTGCATAGAACTTATTGCCTGTGATATTTCTACATTTGTTATAGGGGCATCGAGGGAAGCTTGGTCTTCTGTACTAATTTTTGGTAATTCTAGGCCATCTAGAAAGGCTTGGGTTTCGGCTGTGTTTTCATGTAAGGATTGCGATGTGTGTAGAGTTCTTCATTGTATGCCTTAAATTGGTCATTTATGATCTGGAGATGTGTGGAGGTCGAGCCTGGTGAAACACGGATTTCAGGAATTGCACTACGCGCTGCTGCCTGTCTAAGTTGATGACATAGTAATTTTCCTGCCTTTTCGCCGTGTTCATAATATGATTGCTTTGTTTTAAGTAGCAACCATTCTGTCTGTTTTATGGAGAGGTTGTCATATTTTGTTTTCAACAGTGGCCGTTCTTTTATAAAGATCAGGTGTGAAATCATGAGATAATTCGTCGTCAATGTCTGATATCTGCTGGGTTAGTTCTGTGTAAGACGCTTGGTCCGTTCTCTTTTCTATGAGCTGCATAATGAAAATGATCTGTCCTCTGAGGTAGGCCTTGAATGACTCCCATATTGTAGCATATGACATTCCAGGGGTGTTGTTGATCTCTAGGTAAAGGTCAATTTCGTTAGAAATTAGTTTTTGAAATGACTTATTTGTTAATAAAAGTGGGTCAAGTTGCCATGAACGCTGAGGTCTGGGATTGTTTGGAAATGACGCCTAATTGGACAGGACTGTGGTCGGAGATCACTATTGCGTGATACTGGCAGTTAGTTACCAGAGAAATGGTCCTGTGATCAATCAAATAAAAATCAATTCGTGAATATGAAAGATGAACTGGCGAGAAAAATGAAAACTGTCTAGCAGTGGGATTGGAGTGTCTCCACGGGTCAAATAATTTGTAAGACTCCATAATCGACAAAATTAGTGCACTCGATTTGGACACAGATTTGCTTTGTTTGTGGCTAGAGCCAACGCTACAGCCAACTAGTGTTGGCTGTAGCGTACAGTTGAAATCTCCCCCTAATATTAGCAAATGTGAGTTAAGATCAGGGGGTTTACCTATGAGGCAAGAGAAAAACTGAGGGTCGTCCCAATTGGGGCCATAGAGGTTAACCAGTGCGACTAAATTGCCATATAACTTCCCTGTCACAATGACAAACGGGCCATTATCATCTGGTGTTACGCTGCCTGGCACGAACGGAACACCTTTCCTTATTAATATTGCTGCCCCCCTAGACCTATCTCCATAGTTAGAGTGGAATATCTGATCAATCCAGCCCTTCTTTAGCTTAGTGTGCTCGCTAGCCCGAAGGTGGGTTATCCTGATGTTATTTCTCCTCGACCACGACTCGAAGTCCTCACACTTATCCTGTAGTGATTCCGACTGAGCCTTGAGGCGCGCCACTTCACGTTGCAGTGTAACGATATCATCAGAACACGAAGACAGACACTTCTCCATCTCGCCAGTGGTACTGTAGTGGCTAATCGATGTTTTGAACTGTGTCCCATTGACACAGCTTCTTAGCTATTGCTCACCACTTGGGAGGTGTACCGGTGCGTTGTTATCTGACTGGAAACCAAGAGACGTTGTAGCAGAAGATTGATGATTTATTTTGCTTAACAAATGAAAGGTATAGACTGTGGCTCTAATGTTTAGTTGCGCTGTCGTTGGCTTTTGTTGAGCTTTCGTTGAGTTTTCGTTTGGTTTCGCTGAGTATTCGTTTGATTTCGCTGAGTATTCGTTTGGTTTTGCTGAGTGTCAATAATGGTATGCGCAAAGCACAGTCACCCCCCCTTCTCCAGGTGTGGAACGCCTTTATACTCGCCTTGACCTAAAGGGGGGCATATACACTCAATCGACATATTATAATGTTCTAATTCAATTTAATTAATCTTAATTAAATATCCAATAATTACACTGCTTCCAATATGTGAAAACTAAACCAATTGACCCCTAATAGTGAGCATAGGCATCTATTACAAAACTCAAAACATAAAGGAGCCTAAATCTACTAAGTTAATGTAAATATGTGTATCTAGCAATTAAACTTATAAACGTAACATGTATGAGTGGTACTCATCGTTTGTCGGCACCACTGGGCTTCACATAATTCAGCTCTTCTGCCCCCTCCAGTAGCAGGCAGAGCTTGGTGACTGGCCTTTCAAAGTCACCAGTCTTTGTCTTTATTTTCACTGTCCTCACGAGGCCTTTGGTATCTGGGAGAACATCACTAATTCTTCCAAGACTCGAGGACCCTCGAGGGGCTGTGTTGTCCACCACCATCACAATGTCTCCCACTTGCAATCCTCTTCTGACGGTTGTCATTTCTGTCTTTCCTGTAACAGTGGCAGGTATTCTTTTGTCCATCTCTTCCAAAAGAGGTCAGACAGATACTGAACTTGTTTCCAGCGGCGCTTAATGTAGATGTCGCTCCACTTAGTAAGGGGGAATCCACCCTTGTGGCAAACACGGGTAAGGTCCTTCGTCAGGTCCACAGCGTTCTGTTCTGTTTCAAGGGACTTCAAACAGTCGTCAACATAAAAATTGTTTTCAATAGTGCTCATCACTTCTGGATTAAAACAGATGTTATTGTCTTGGACAGTTTGTCTCAATGCAAAGTTTGCACAGCTTGGAGAAGATGCTGCTCCAAAGAGATGCACGGTCATGCGATGTTCAACAGGGGGTAGAAATACGTCACCTTTAGGCCACCACAGGAAGCGTAAAAAGTCAGCATCAGACTTTGTGACTCTGACTTGGTGAAACATTGACTTTATGTCGGCCATCAGAGCTACTGGATATTGTCTGAATCTAATGAGCACACCAAGGAGAGTGCTTGTCAGGTCTGGACCCTGGAGTAGTTTAGCATTTAGGGATCTTCCTTGGAATGTTGCGCCACAATCAAAAACCACCCTAATGGTGCCTTTCTTTGGATGAAAAACGCCATGGTGTGGAATATACCATACCCTGCCGTCTGTTCTTTTGAGTTCAGCTTGTGGCACTACTTCCGCATGACCTTTGCTTATTACATCCTCCAGAAACTCTGTGTAATCATTCTTGAACTTCTCATTCCTTTTGAACTTCCTTTTCAGGCCTATCAGGCGTTGTTCTGCAACCTGATAGTTGTTGGGCATGACTGGGCTTTCAGTCCTGAAAGGCAAGTCTATGTTAAAATGTCCTTCCTGCAGCTTTATGGACTGCTCAACGATTTTCATGAATTTCCTATCTTCCAGTGACATTTCTTTGTCATCCAATGTTTCACTAAAATCATGATTGTACTGCTCTACTATCAAATCTTCCAGTTTTGCAACTGATATTCTATTAACATAAACACTACGTAGCCCATTGCTGTCTGTAATGACACTGCTTTCTAAAGGACCGTTAATAACCCATCCCAAAAGGGTTTTCACAGCGTAAGGCCCATCTCCATGACTGTTAATGACTCTCCACGGTTCTATTGCTTTAGGGACATTGTTTCCAATCAATAACTCCACTTCAGCATTAAGTTTCGGAATCTGAACCTCACTCAGGTAAGGCCATTTAGAGAGCTCTTCTGTCCTTGGGATGTTGTCAATATTCACAGGCATACTCTTTTGAGTGTAAACTTCAGAAGTGCAATAAAGTTGTTTTCATTCAATGCACTAACCTCCAATCCATTCACCATGTAGGCATGCACAGATTCCTCCAGGTTAATGGCTCTCAATAAGATGTTGGTCTTCTTTCCTCTGATGTTAGCTTGCTCAGGAGATTCTCTGTGCAAAAAGTAGTAGAGCTGCCGGGATCTAAGAAGGCATAGGTGTTGATCTTACTACCTTTTGTGCTTTTCAACTGAACAGGTACAATGGCTAATGTATCCTTATATCTGTGTGCGTTACCGGCCCCAGTATGTCCATCCGTTTTTACAGAAACCTGTATGCTACCCACTGACGCCTCATTTGCTTTGATGTGCAAAACACTGGGATGCTGTTGTTACATATGGAACACTGTAGACGCTTGGCACAGTCCTTGCTGAGATGTCCAGCCTTTACCAGGCATCCAAAGCAAACTCCATTCTGCTTGAGGAATGTTATTTTTTCATTATGTGGTTTCGACTGAAACAGAGAACATGCCATTAATTGATGCTTGCCAGTACAGAAAATACATACACTATCGGTTTTACCAGGGGTTATGGATTGTTCTGGTGCTGTTAGAGTGGCCTCACATCAACATGTGTAGCGAAACTACCCTTAGAAATAGGCTTCATTGGGGCTTTGGATTTGCTGCTGCTTGCTGGATCATGAATGTCTCCAAAAATCGGGTCTGAGACAATAGTTGCTTGCTTCTCAATAAAGGACACTAGGTCAGCCATTCTAACCCTGGTGTTTCGTTGTATTTGTATTTCACAAGCCTTTGAGCGCCATTTTTCTCTTAATTTGTACGGTAATTTGAAGAGGATGTTTCTCATATTAGAGATTGTGTCCAATTCTTCCATGTATTCAAGCTGTTCCATGGCAGTACAGCAACTTCTCAAAAACAGTGAAAAGTCTTGCAAACCTCTGGGTTCCTCTGATCTTATCGCAGGCCATGAGACGGCCTATTCTATGTAGGCACATGAGATTTTATATGCATTGCCGAAATGTTCACTCAACAATTGCCTTGCCTTTCGATAGCCTCTATCGGCATCCATGTGTTGGCAGCTTTTGACCAGCTGCTGAGCTTGTCCCTTTGTGTACTGGATGAGGAACTGCAGTCTGTCCTGGTTATTGTCTGTTCTACCTTCAATCATGTGCTCAAATGAATGGATAAAAGACTTATATTGCGATATGTTTCCATCAAACACTGTAAGATCTCCTTTGGACAAAGTATACAACATGTGCTGTTTTATTAGGAGGCCTGTCAATTGAGTTTGCTTTTCAAGATTTTTGGAAAGATTATCTGATTCTTGTCCTGGGTTTGGAACTGAGCTTCTAGATGGTGTCTGCAGAGGGTAAATGGTCTGTTCACGTGTTGAATACTGGACGCTTGGCGTTCTAGGTACAGTATGTGAATCAGGGAATGTAACCTGAACTCCATCTTTGAGCCTTGTATCCCTCAATTGTTCAGAAAATGGCAAATAAATACTTTCAACATTTTCTTCCAGGTAAGCATTCATTGCATCTAATGCATTTCCCTTAACAGCTAGTGATTCCGCATTTTTCAAGTATTCAATTTTGGCTGAAGTAGCAGCCAATTCACTTTGTAAATCTAGAGTCTCCCTCCTCTTTCTGAGCTTTTCTCTTTCACGATCTAATTGCTCTTGCTGGTTCTCTAAAGCATGCTTTTCTTGCAAAGTTGCGACCTTAGCCCGTAGAGCTGCTCTTTCTGCCTCTGCACGGATGCGCACAGATTCAGTGGATGAAACTGATCGTCTGCTACTGACTGAAGACTCACGGTTACTGTATAGAGAGCTCCTACCATCTGGAGGTCGAAGCTTCACATCTGCCCTTATTTCCAAGCCAGAAGGCGACACAGGGACATCATGTTCAGTGTCCTGTTTTTCTGTAGCAGCTATCCACTTTGTGACTTTATCCATAAAAGCATTCATCTGTTCGAGCTTCAGTATATACCAGGAGTTCATATCGATACTTCTATCCTCATCGTTTAACGTTGCTTGATAAGACGCATGATAAGATTTGAATTCATCAAACATGTCATTAAACTTGTCCATATTTCCTTTAATTTCTTCCAAATGTGCTTCATCAAACTATCCACAATATTCCTTCTTCTTGTGAGATGCGACAGTTTACCTGCTCTAGCGGAGCGTAACTTCTTCGAAGATTCATTGAGGTCCGTCTCCGGTAGGCCCGAACCTACATCCAGATCTGAATCAGCCATCTTATTCCAAAAAATAATTATTTTCGTTTCGTCAAAAATAGTAAATCAAAATCATCCATTTGGTTGAAACGAAAATCTTCTTCAATCCATACAATGCTTATTTCAGGTTGCGTTAATTGCATTACTGCATTGGAGGCTTAATTTCACCGGCGTCATATCAAACAATGAACGTCGGGCTATAACTCAAAAATACTCCGTATTCAAGGCTTCAAACATTCCACAAAAAGGTGTCCCAACAGTTCAGTTCATCTGTAATCCATTTCAATCAACATAAAGCTCACATACCTCCGTTGCAATTTAGTGTCTTTGTTTCATTCTTCCATTGTTTGTTGCGTTTGGCGCGCCACTGCGCCAAGTGCTTCCATAATGAACTTCTTAATTCCATTAGAAGGTCCAAGGTAGCAGCATTATTGACTAATTGTAG
>OLKM01007104.1:2500-12615 GCA_900291075.1 Melanogrammus aeglefinus | reverse complement strand
GGGGCGGATGTGAGACGAAGATGAGAGTAGAGAGAAGGAGGAGAGAGAGGGAGAGAGAGGAGAGAAGGGAAGAGAGAAGCAAGGAGGAGAGAGAGAGAGAGAGAGAGAGATGGAGGAGAGAGAGAGATGGGGAGAGGGGCGAGAGAGAGAGGGGGCCAAAGGGTGACAGAGAGAGAGAGTGGCGGGGAGGATGGAGGGGAGAGAGCTGAGAAAGACAAGAGAGAGAGAGGAGAGAGAGAGAAGAGAGGGAGAGGAGAGAGAGATGAGAATGAGAGAGAGAGAGAGAGAGATATTGTTCTAATGTAATCTCTTGTTGTTGTCATGTAATATATTCACTCTATCTCATATTTCTTCCAGAGAGAGGGACGAGGGGAGAACGGTCTGGTCTCTATGATCTCTTTTTTGGCCTCCAGGTGACCTCGGGCGAGTTTCTGAAGTTCAGAGTTACCTGTTCTCAGCAGAGTTGCTCTTTCCATAGGCCAGGTTACTTCTTCAGCCAATCAACACAGCTCACTCTGGTGATGTCAGTTCTTCCTGGTATTGTAGTTCAGCTTTATCTGCGATTTCCATCTCTGTTTTGTTGGCGAAGGCCTGACGTACTGGAGCGACCACGGTCATGGTCTTTCATGTCCCACGATATGAAGTCCTTCTCCATCGTAACCATACTGTCTTATATAACCCATCAGTCTAGAATCATCCTCATCATCCCACTCACACCCTATACATCTTCTGATATAATGGTTGGCGACCTGAGAAAGAGAGAAGAGAGAGAAGAGAGGAGAGATGAGAGATGAGAGATGAGACGAAGACGATGATGAGAGGAGAGACCGAGAGATCGAGAGAGAGGAGAGAGAGAGAGAGAGAGAGAGAGAGAGAGACACAGAGATGAGAGAGAGACAGGCAGACAGACAGAACAGACAGAGAGACAGACAGACAGACAGGACAGACAGGACAGACAGACAGACAGACAGACGGAAAAGAGAAAGGCTGAGATTGAGCTGTAATTGATTCTTCATTAACATTAAATACACACAGGACGTCACAAACACAAACCATACAGCATTACTATATAAAATAAACTCATTGTGAATCAATAAATGAAACCACAGAGAAATAAGAGCAGCCAGAGTATTTGAGGAATGTGCTCTGGCCCGGTGACCCGCGGGCCGTTTGACACGGAGCCTCTCAGGAAACACACCCCTTTGTGAATTGTGAATGGCATCAAGCTTCACTATGTTTAAAACTATGTTTTAAAGATGCACATGTTCTCTGTACGGCCATAATAGTCTGCAGCTGTAGCTCATAAGTTTAATGAGCCACACCATTCTGTGCTCCTTAAAGGGCCAGAGTTCATGGACTGAACGAGGTCGAGTTGCTGCAAGTTTAATTGACCTGTTGTGTTATTTGTTTGTTTTAAAGTAAAAAATATGCTTTTTTAACAGCAAACCATGTGCTTTGAGGAAATTGCTTTTTCATATTTGGTGGCAGTGGTGGGAGCAGATGATTCCTCTGCCGAGTGGAGGGAACCCACATTTCGAAGAACATTGTTCAAGGAGCTTCAAGGCTGACTGCAGGGAAAGGTGAGCAGGTAAACCAAGAGACCTGCTAGAAGAAGAGATCACTGGTGGAGTATGAGCTGCTGTCCTGTGGGGTTGGCCAGAACCTGAAGAGGAAATAAGCTCGGGAAATCCCTTGTTTTGCTGATGTGAGCCTTGTCGGGGGAGCTATTGCCGAGCCTTGACAGACAGGCAAGTGGCGGAGAGGACAACTAAATGGCGGTAAGACTTCCTGATTCAGTGGGAGGGACCCAGTCTGCGGCCCAGGGAAAAGGGCTGGTGCTTGGGAGGCCCATGTGTCTGCTTGAACTGCAGAGGGTGCTGAGCAGACACATTTTCCACTGTGTTCTGGATCGGGGAAGTCTCAGAGCTGGGCGGAGTGCTGTGAATAATAGTGCAGTGTTTGGCCAAGAAGAGATGATCTTGGAATGAAGATTGGCGGTTACCTGAGAGACTTTTTGGAACTGTTTTTAGCACAAATATGACTTGCACAATATTTTAACATTTTTATCTTCTGTGCGCTTGAAAACTGGGTTTGCAAGCTTAAAAGAGGGGGAAGGTAATGTGAAGATATGTGGAATGGCATCTTCACTATGTTAAAACTAATGTTTTTAAAAAGATGCACATGTTCTTTGTACGGCCATAATAGTCTTGCAGCTGTTAGCCTCATAAGTTAATTGAGCCACACCCATTCTGGTGCTCCTTAAGAGGGCCAGAGTTCATGACTGAACGGAGGCTCGAGTTGTGCAAGTTAATTGACTGTTGTGTTATTGTTTGTTTTAAAGTAAAAATATGCTTTTTAACAGCAACCATGTGCTTTGAGGAAATGCTTTTTCACACCCCTACACTCAGGGGTCCAGGTGTACAACAAAGACAGGGGGGATGGTGGATTTTAACTTTTAGGGACACACAGGGGCGCAGCCAGGACATCATTACTGTGGTGGGGGGACTCCATTGTCACCGGGGGCGGGGGGAGGAGGTACTCATTGTCACCGGGGTGGAGGGGGACGATCCATTGTCACCGTGGAGGGGTGGGACTCCATTGTCACCGGGGGGGGGGGGGGGACTCCATTGTCAATATTTATTCATAATGTCAAAATATAACAATAAGTCAAAGTTAGATCAAACTAATAGTGCACATACTATAGCTTTCTTTAGACCGTTTCCGTTCGGGATTTGAGTACTGCTACTAATACTACACTGTATTCAGTGTAGCAGTACTCAGTGTAGTACTGCTACACTGAGTACTACTACACTGAGTACTGCTACACTGAGTACTGCTACACTGAGTACTGCTACACTGAGTACTGCTACACTGAGTACTGCTACACTAATACTACACTGTATTCAGTGTAGCAGTACTCAGTGGTCACCGTGTGACTCTTGTTCTGCTCCGTTCATCTAATGTCTAAACTGTTATTCTTTTTTTTCCTCAGCACTGAGTCCTGCTGCTGCTGAGGCCCGGTGGAGCCACCACTTGTGGTGGATTTAGTGATTCGTTTCCGTGAACCAGTTCACGTGATTCAGTTCGCCAAGAGGAGTCGTTCGTGAATCGTCCGTCCGTTGGTTCGTTCAGTCCAGTTTCCGGTAGCACTAACTCCACTGAGTCTGACTGACTCAGCTGAGAACCGTGCAATGGCGTGCATTCCATGATGCCATTCACCGCCACCGGAAACCAGGCTGATCCACCAACGACTCCTCCGTTCAGTCCAGTTTGCGGTGAATCGAATGGTGTGGAAACGACGTAACGAACTACCTGAGGCTTTACTCTACCTCAGAGCAGGCGCGTCGTTAGACCGGGGCATTCCAGGCTATAGCCCCGGATCTTTTGGGAATAGCCCCGGATCGCTGTGCCGTCCAAAAAAACAAAACCATAATGATGAAGATAGCCCCGTAGAGTTGACTTCTTTGTGGTCGTATTACCAGCAGCCACAGATGGGAACATTGTAGCGAGTGGAAACCGCAAAACCCTGACATGTCCATATATGGGCAGATCTAGAATCATTTGTTGCAGAATGTTGATAATTCAGCGTTGGTATTCTTTCTTCCCTATGCATAGCGCATGTTGTCCATAATGCTGTGTTTGTGCTGCTAGCCTCTTTAGTGAGATCAGAGTGGTTTAGAAGGACAGTAATAAAATATCTTTGACAAGATGGATATATAAGAAGAGAGACCCGCCAGTGAATTCAAACCGGTCCACTTGACGGGAACTGCCCATTGTCCGACCTTCCCATTGGTCCGACCTCCCATTGGTCCGACCACCCATTGGTCCGACCTCCCATTGGTCCGACCACCCATTGGTCCGACCTCCCGTTACTCCGACAAAATCAACCACAAGTCGGACCAATAGGAGGTCGAACCAATGGGTGGTCCCGTTAGTTTCGACCTGTCATCCCTACTTTCTGACAAGCGCGCTTTCATTGCGAGCATTGCGTCTCTCTCTCTCTCTGAGAGAGAGAGAGAGAGAGAGAGAGAGAGAGAGAGAGAGAGAGAGAGAGAGAGAGAGAGAGAGAGAGAGAGAGAGAAAGAGAGAGAGAGAGAGAGAGAGAGAGAGAGAGAGAGAGAGAGCTCTCTCGGAAACGCACATCACACACACACACACACACACACACACACACACACACACACACACACACACACACACCACACACACACACACACACCACACACACACACACACACACACACACACACACACACACACACACACGGACACGGAGCGGAGCCAGTTTTCCTCTCGGTGCCGTTAACCGATTGTGCCAGATGCCCCAGAGCGCGCACCTCTGTGCCAGGCTCGCGCTTCTGTGGGGAGATTTGTGTTATTCATCTTCACAGAGATTGCTGAACAGAGGGATTAATGCACACATTCACACAGGCTTACACACACACGAGCTACCCACTGACACACAGCTGAGGGGCCGGAGAGAAATGCGCATCTGGGTGGCGTGCTCAACCTGGTCAGTGCGTGCGCTTTATTTCAAACACAGACTGTACAGTGAAAGGACATTTTTAAATTTCAAGTTGGCAGCTCTCAAATATCCGACCTGTCTGTTTAGATTACAGATGCATTAGTCCAGTTCGAACTAATGAGGACCTCCCATTAGTTCAAACTCTCATTACTCCGATTGTCGGAACAATGGGAGGTCGGACTAATGGGAGGTCGGACCAATGGGAGGTCGGACCAATGGGAGGTCGGACCAATGGGAGGTCGGACCAATGGGAGGTCGGACCAATGGGAGGTCGGACCAATGGGAGGTCGGACCAATGGGAGGTCGAATGTATTATTAAATGTATTATTTAAACCAGAATGAATATTACCGTAGGCCTACACGTTTTACCAGGCAATCGAATAAACACACACACGCACGCACGCACGCACGCACGCACGCACGGCACGCACGCACGCACGCACGCACGCACGCACGCACGCACGCACGGCGAGCGGTAATCGGAGAGTTATGGGAGAATTCCCTGTTGGGCCGCCGTTAAACGTGTCAACGGCTCAACCAATTACGATTTTGTCTAGAGGGGACAACTGAGCGCCCCTCCCGAAGTGGTACAGCCCAGGTCGGCCTTGAACTGCGATTGGTCAGAAAGACGTAACAGCTAATGACAACATTGAACTCTCCTGCAGGTTATAACAGAGTGACCCACTGCTGCGGTGTCCAACACGCATAAAACCAGCAGCCTTTGGACAACCCACCATAACGACAGACGACAGGGTTGTTGGGGAAAACAAAGTGTTATGGTTGACATTGACAATGATCGCGAGGTCAGTCCGACATGACGATTGGTCTTTCTTTTACTTCTCAAACTACGTTACAACTGAATGTTCATCAGCCCGATTTTCAAATATTCTCGGAGGAGAAACCCTCCTGAACACCCGTTTTAAAAGCTCTCTGACTTCTGGGCTACAGCCCCCAATGTTTTCAATTGCTAGCGACGCTCCTGCCTCAGAGATACCATAGTTAATGAGTTATATATATATATATATATATATATATATATATATATATATATATATATATATATATATATTATATATATATATATATATATATTATATATATGCCGTGCGGCATGGCGGCATCACCTGCGCGTAGTGCTGCTGCGTAGGCCTACATGGACGTTCCACTTTATTATCGTTATTCTTTTATTTATATTTATAATATATTATATGATATCGTGTATCGTTGAAGCTAACTAAGTATAGCCTACTTATAACTAATATATAACCTACTCCTGGTGCAGTGCATGCTACAATGTGTGCCCTTTATTCAGCTCCAGTTGGTAACCCTGTTAAGAACGTAGTATGTGTATTATTATTATTATTATTATTATTATTATTATTATTATCATTATTATTATTATTATTATTATTATTATTATCATTATTATTATTATTATTATTATCATCATTATCAAAGCCAATATAACCCATTAGAGTTGTCCTCTTTAACCTTGGGCTACAAGAGGCCTATCCCTCAACACTGAATGAGCTACTGTGTCAACTGTGGAACACACAGCCATCTTTATCACTATGAAATAATTCAGAGATCAAATAGATTAGAATAAAGAAATGTATTAACAATATCAAACTAAATAAATAATACAATAATTCACACACACACATACCAGGGCTTTGACTTTTGATTTGTTCATTGAACCGGTTCGCTTCGTTTCGAACTTGTTCGGTTGGTTCGTCCTAAAGATTTGTTCATTGAACCGGTTCGTTCGTGAATGAGCCCACACTAGCCCCCACCACCTTCAGTCAGGGACGCTCACGGGCGCTGCCTTAACCCGCCGTTGGGCCCTGGGGCTGAGAGGTTTGGGGGCCCCCTGAGAGGGGATCTTACAATGAAGATGTGTACATTTTTTTTCTCCACTTTGGCGTAGTCGACGAGGGGGGGGGTGGGGGGGTGAGACGACTGTGGCTGTGGTGTCAAGGGGCCACTGGGCCCAGCTACCACTAGTGGCCCTCTTGTTTCTTGGCTCATGATAGGCCTCTGATTAGGGCTGGGCGATATGGACCAAAAGTCATATCTCGATATCTTCAAGCACAATATCGATATAAGATAAATATCGATATTTGTGGATGCGGGGGCGCGCACGGGCGCACGCACGCGCTCTGGGCACCGCGTGCCGATTTACCATACTATTGCACTATCGATATAAGATAAATATCGATATTTGTGGATGCGGGGGCGCGCACGGGCGCACGCACGCGCTCTGGGCACCGCGTGCCGATTTACCATTACTATTCCTACCGTTTGGAATTGAATACAGTTTGATGGTTGAATAAACCGTGGACTAGACACTGCCTCCGCCTCGTATTTGAGAACATTATAATATATAATATCAAGCCAATTAAATCCATACCATTTCCATACTATTGAGCCGTTGGTCTTTCGCTTCCAAACAAGCTCCTCGGAGCCGCTTGTGCCGGCGGACTCCATGTTTCAGGATTTGAAAAAATGACGTTAGTGGAAGGAGGGGGGGGGGGGAGAGACTGTGTGTGAGGGGGGGCAGAGCGGGAGAGACATAAGAGGAGGGGGGGGGCAGAGCGGAGAGACATAAGAGGAGGGGGGGGCAGAGCGGGGGAGAGACATAAGAGGAGGGGGGTGGCAGAGCAGGAGAGACATAAGAGGAGGGGGGCAGAGCGGGAGAGACATAAGAGGAGGGGGGGGGGGGAGACATAAGAGGAGGAGGGGGGAGAGACATAAGAGGAGGGGGGGGGAGAGAGACATAAGAGGGAGGGGGGGAGAGACATAAGAGGAGGGGGGGGAGAGACATAAGAGGAGGGGGGAGAGCGGGGAGAGACATAAGAGGAGGGGGTGGGGCAGAGCAGGGAGAGAACATAAGAGGAGGGGGGGCAGCAGAGCGGGAGAGACATAAGAGGAGGGGGGGGGGGAGGAGACATATTAGAGGAGGGGGGGGGAGAGACATAAGAGAGAGGGGGGGAAGAGACATAAGGAGGAGGGGGGGGAGAGGAGACATAAGAGGAGAGGGGAGAGAGCGGTGAGAGAGATATAGAGGAGGGGTGGGGTGGCAGAGCAGGAGAGACATAAGAGGAGGGGGGGTGGCAGAGCGGGAGAGACATAAGAGGAGGGGGGGGGGAGAGACATAAGAGGAGGGGGGGGGAGAGACATAAGAGGAGGGGGGGAGAGAGACATAAGAGGGAGGGGGGGGGAGAGACATAAGAGGAGGGGGGGGAGAGACATAAGAGGAGGGGGGGGAGAGACATAAGAGAGGAGGGGGGGAGAGAGACATATAGAGGGAGGGGGGTGGAGAGACATAAGAGGGGGGGGGAGACATAAGAGGAGGGGGAGGGGGAGAGACATTAAGAGGAGGGGTGGGGTGGGGGGAGAGACATAAGCAGAGTTATGAAATAGCAGGCGGGAGGCGCGGTTCCAAACTGCTGTTAGTTGGAACAAATGTGCTGTAATTTCAATGCAAATTAAATTATATCGATGTTGAGGATATGGTCTCGTTCCATATCACGTTTGAAAAAATATTGATATATTTTAAATATCGATATATCGCCCAGCCCTACCTCTGATCTTTGTAAGCCCCAAACAGAGAATCCCATTGTCAGGGGCCTTGGCCGATCGGGGGGCCCGTCATGGGCCTATCAGTAGTGCAGCTCATGGTAGGCCCCCCCATCGGGGAAGGCCCCGGGGCCTCAGCCCAGGCAAGCCCGCGCATTAAGGCGGCCCCGCACGGGCGGGGTGGTGTGTGTGTGTGTGTGTGTGTGTGTGTGTGTGTGTGTGTGTGTGTGTGTGTGTGTGTGTGTGTGTGTGTGTGTGTGTGTGTGTGTGTGTGTGTGTGTGTGTGTTGTGGGTGTGTGTGTGTGTGTGTGTGTGTGTGTGTGTGTGTGTGTGTGTGTGTGTGTGTGTGTGTGTGTGTGTGTTTAGGAGTATGGTGAATCTTTATCCTGGGGTTAAATGATGATATCTCCATGTGAGAGGTCAGACAGTAGATATAATCTTACCTCCTGTCTGGTTAAAGCGCTGCTTGGCAATCCCAATGTTGGCTTTGAAGGCCTGCTGGTTACCCTGAAGGATTCCAGTTTGCCCCTCCAGATAGTCGCGGTTATCTCTGGTGAACTGCTCCATCCAGTCCTGTTTGGGTACGGCTCTCTTACTGTTGCTGTCATAGTGAACCATCTGAACTCCATCCACCATCCCAACAACAACAAACTCTGGGAAGGCTGAGAGTCCAGACGACGCCGTGTAGAAATAATGGAGAGAGTGAAGCCCTGTAGACAGACAGACAGACAGACAGGTTAATACAGTAGACAGACAGACAGACAGGTTAATACAGTAGACAGACAGACAGGTTAATACAGTACATCACTGTAGACAGACAGACAGACAGGTTAATACAGTAGACAGACAGACAGGTTAATACAGTACATCACTGTAGACAGACAGACAGGTTAATATGGTACATCACTGTAAACAGAGAGACAGACAGGTTAATACGGTACATCACTGTAGACAGAAAGACAGAGGTTAATACAGTACATCACTGTAGACAGAAAGACAGACAGGTTAATACAGTTCATCACTGTAGACAGACAGACAGGTTAATACGGTACATCACTATAGACAGAGAGACAGACAGGTTAATACGGTACATCACTGTAGACAGACAGACAGACAGGTGAATATGGTACATCACTGTAGACAGACAGACAGGTTAATACGGTACATCACTATAGACAGACAGACAGGTTACTACAGTACATCACTGTAGACAGACAGACAGGTTAATACGGTACATCACTGTAGACAGATAGACAGGTTACTACACTACATTACTGTAGACAGACAGACAGGTTAATACGGTACATCACTGTAGACAGACAGACAGACAGGTTAATACGGTACATCACTGTAGACAGAGAGACAGACAGGTTAATACGGTACATCACTGTAGACAGAAAGACAGACAGGTTAATACGGTACATCACTATAGACATAGAGACAGGTAACGACAGAGAGGTTGATACTGTTCATCCGTCTAGACAGAAAGGCCCATGGCCCCTCCCCCTGCTCTATGGCCCCGCCCCCTGTCATATAACCCCGCCCCTGTCATATAACCCCGCCCCCTGGCCGTCCAGGTAATTAGGAACCTTCAGTTTGATCTTATTAACGATCTAACTTCTCACTGTGGCCTACAGCGCTGGCTGTCCAGACCGTCAACTACAACACAACCTGCTGCCTCTTAATCATTACTGCTGACATAAATATTAAACTATTATTGAAATAACTATTAAAATGTTTTCATAATTATAAGCATATTGGTGAATTTCTGTATTCGATGACGGCATTTTAACTATCTTCAAATTGCCATCATTGGAAAAAGAATAATTAATAATAGAATAATGTAATTATTTTATTACAGAATAATGTATTGATTGCAATGTTAATAATTATATTATTGTGTGTCTGCGTATGTCTATGCGTTTGTGCGCGTGCGTGATGATTCTCCACGAACGTTGAAAAGTTAATAACAAGACATCTCTGAATGTTAATATAACTCCTCGGATTAAAA
>OLKM01007103.1:0-12616 GCA_900291075.1 Melanogrammus aeglefinus | reverse complement strand
ATCCAGCGGCAGAAGGGGAAAAGTCTGCGTTTCCTCTGTCTGCGTTTCCAGCCCAAAGCAATCCTGTCAGCCGGCCACTTACAGCACTGCCTAACTTTAACATGCTGCTAATCTGTGGGTGCAAACGTGCCACTTTTTTGAAAGGGCGGGCAAACTCAATTGCTCTAGCATGGACAAAACACAAGCATGTATCGGTTAAGCTGAATTTACAGGACTATGATGGATTATAAATTATACATATTTGTGTTGCAGAGAATCTATAATTAACAAGTGAATGAAATGAAAATAATCCTGAAGCTCTAGTCCTTTTCATTTTTCTAATTCCAGATGCAGTATTTTCATTGCAAGTATTGGACAATAGTCTTACAACTTGCACACCGACTAGCTGAGCTTGCTTATTACTCTAACTAGAACCAGAAGTTTAGGCGTGGTAGTGAAAGTACACACTAACATCATCTGAAGGAATTCCAATTTAGTGTTCTGACTGGGACAATGCCTCCGGCCTGTACTTATGGGACAATAACAAATGATGATTAGCACCTTCCATTGTCCTCTGTTTGGTGGAGCATACAATCTGCATGGGCATAGATAACTGCTTATTTACATTAGCTAAGGATTACAATACGCTTTCCTTTGCTTCAGCTTCCTCTCATGGAAAAGTCCAGTCATTAATATACACAGCATTGATCTGGCTACAGGACAATAGGAGCCAATGGACTCAATGGGAACTTACATCAGATGCGATGTGGCTCCTTGGGGCATTCCCAGGGGCCTTTGAATACTCAGCCACTCTGTAGTTGGGGGTAATGAGCATAACTTCACATTACTCTCTGAACCAATTCGGCGTCACTAATAAAAAAACCCAAACATAAAGCAATCAGAGGAAAAATAATAATAGGTGTTTTGATGGTGTATTTTATCGTTGGAAATGTTAAAACTGTTGGTGTGTGTGTGCGCGTGCGCGGTGCGTGCGTGTGTGCGGTGCGTGCTTGTGTGTGTGATTGTGATTTTGTGTGGCTGTGGGCGCGTGAGAATATATTTTGAGAGCAAAAGTGGACTTTTGTTGACTTGGTAATGCTGTCAGTTATTCCTTCGTTAGGCTGACCTTTTCCATCTGCTATTCGTACTAGACTTGGCTCAATCAACATCAAACCTCGGCCTTGGTCAAGTTGCTCAGAAGCGTCCTCCCCCTAGCCTTCCCTCTGCTCGAAGCTGTCTGTGAGTCACACCCTGCTTCCTGAGAACTGCGCAATTCATGCTTACATTTACATTTACATATAGGGCATTTAGCAGACGCTTTTATCCAAAGCGACTTACAATCAGTACACTGGTCATGAGAAAATGGAACAAATACGTATCACTGTTGGTACACTAAGTATGTTACTAAGGGCAAAGCATTAACAATCATTATGTTAACCCATTAACCATAAACAACAAAGATAGCTAGGATAAGTTGCTATAAGAACTATAACTAAATCCGACATACAATAAGTGCGTACATTAAGCGCCAGGGCGTACAAAATACAATAAGCAAGAGGGGGGGGAGGGTGGCTATGCAGAGCCATGCTTCTCACCTCCGCCGTCACGTCCCTGCCTGCGTCTCACGCCATCCCTGTAACCTGTTATTTCTGAGGAAAAGGAAGCATGCGAGTGATTCATTTGGGTTTATGACCTACAATTTGTCGGGGAGAGCCCCTCCCGTCCAATTCCTGCCCCACCAACAGCCTTGGGTTGGACTGAGAGGAGGAGAGACACAGGGTACAGGTGAGACACAACAGGAATAGCTGCCATCAGGATATAGGGGGAACACACACAGAAGCACACAGACACACACACATACTGACACACACACCACACGACCTACAGCACACACACACACACACACACACACACACACACACACACACACACACACACACCAAAGCACCTATGCTGAACACACTCACACACAAATACATACCGACACACACACACATACACACACACACACACATACACACACACACACACACACACACACACACACACACACACACACACACACACACACACACACACACACACACACACACACACACACGTATACAGATAGAGAACATACACACACACTTACACACACACACACACTAATGACAATGCAAATACATTTTTGACGCACATGCCCTATCTCTCATATTGTTGTTTTTCCCGTGTATTCTCTTCTTGTTTGCCCTCAGAAGATAACCTTTTCACAAGCAAAGCCTCTGTGACGCTATTTTGTAACTCAAGGTTGATGATTTGTCATATTTCTTTCACGTGAAAAGGAGTACTCCATTTACACTGCAGAGGTTTCACTCTAAATTGAATTAATAGTTCTCCTCTCAACCATTTGCTTAGAACCGATTGTAGTTCAACCTTCTTCTTGTACGTCTTAAGACTTTAAAATCAAAAATAAAATTGTGTAAGTAATGTAATTCTGTTGGAAGAGATAAGCAGAGACTGTAGAATATGAGTTTGAGTTATAATCAGAGAGAGAGAGAGAGAGAGAGAGAGAGAGAGAGAGAGAGAGAGAGAGAGAGAGAGAGAGAGAGAGAGAGAGAGAGAGAGAGAGAGAGAGAGAGAGAGAGAGAGAGAGAGAGAGAGCGGGGGAGAGAGAGAGGGGGGGGAGGGGGAGGGGGAGAGACAGAGACAGGGAGAAAGCGCTGTACATTTCTAAACTAAACACTCTCACGACACACATGCAGACAAATGTACACAGAAAATACCCCCTAATTGTTACACGTACAAAACACTAAAGAAGGAAAACACAAGTGCAGCCTCTCACAAGAATAAATGGCCTATTAAAAGCAAGGTTGTCTTTTCATTGCCTCCCTTTCCTCCATTGAATGTTATTTCCTCACAGTATAAAGTCTATTGTTAATTTATATTGTGTTCGTAGGGAACTATGCCAAACACGTACATACACCCTAATTGACTGCAAAGATGCATTGTTAAATTGCCAGCTAAATCTGCTCCTCTCTAAAAGTAATGTGGAATGTTTCTAACCAGGCAGGTGAATGACAAGCCCTAAAATCCTGCCCTACAGTGGGTCAGTCAAAGAGGCTAAAAGTTAACTGAAATAATTGCCATGCTCTAACTTCTTTACCCCTTATGATGGACAACAATGGTTGACGTTCCCTCCTCCGCACAGGAAGCAGAGTGGTCAATCTTGCACCAATCGTATCTCCGCCTCAAATCCTGTAATCGTGCCGTGTGGGTTACTTCAGCCCTACCCCAGAGGAAATGCATTATGGGAAACCTGAAAGGTTCTGATACACAATGGTCATGGGTTCAACCAAGAGTGTATTTTAACTCCTTCTCCCGCTCCCTAATTCGTTTCTTTTCCCTTTTTTCCTCCCACTGCCTTAATTTCTTGATCTCCTCTTTTTAATTCGCTCGAAATCCCCAGAAAATGAGCCTCCATCTTTAATGATGCAGTTCCTTCCTCTATTCCATCTGATTTGAATTGGAATGCCCTTTCTCCCTCTATTTCTTTCAGTTATTCTATGCAAACCTTACCTCTCCTCCAGCTGCCTTCCTTCTCTCAGAGTCCCAGACACACACACACACACACACACACACACACACACACACACACACACACACACACACACACACACACACACACACACACACACACACACACACACACACACGCACACGCACACACACACACAGTGTTTCAGAGTAGGTTGATTGAAAATAGAGCGTTCCAGTTGCTTATCCCTAGCTTTACCGGGGCATCTGAAACACCCACCCCTCCTCCTAGTAATACTGTATTGAATGCAAGTTCATTGTTTATCAAGACCCATTTGGAGTGTGCGTGGACATAGCGAAACGGGCAGTCTAGCCAGACAGCGTCAGAGTCCTGTACAGCAGTGTGGTCACCTCTTGGTCACTGAAATAAGCCCAACACGAATAAAGAAACCAAAGTTAATCCTGCATAGAGTTATTAAAGGTTTGTACACAAACATTACATTGTGACAGTTAGTGACCTTGTATATTTTACAAAATACAAAAAGTGGGGCTGAAGTTCAACCCACCGCAACCATTTGAGATACATGAATGTATAATTGTTTAATTGGTGGTTTATCTGAATTTTGCTGCATACAGATTTATTTCCATTGTTTATTATTTCGTTTTTTTTCACAAAAGTCACAAATGTGTAACAGAACACATGCATTTGAAGTGTAACAGTATACTGTTACACATTTGTGACTTTAGAGAACACATTCAAAATAAATATTTATGACTTCAAATGTATACATTTGAAGTCATAAATATTTTTTCTACCATTGTAAACACAAAATCATGCAATTGACACTTTTGCTACAATCAGCAGCGCAGTTGGTGCAAAACACATTTGCACACCCGTGTTTCATAATCTGAGAACATGCCCAAAATGTATGCATTCGTAAACCCAAATGTGAACTAATGCATCAGAAGTTGCACATCTGTGAAAAATTTCCTCACAAATGAAATTATATAGATATATGACCAAATCTGTCATTGATACCTCAGGTTAAGAAGGAAATGTCATGTCTGAAAGATGAGAGCACTGTAGAAAATATCACAAAGCCAACAGAATACGGGCTGCCCAGAATATCGTGCCTGTGTTAAACCAAATAAGACTGAGACCGCTGGTGTGCTGGTCGCAGAAAACCGAACCGAAAAATATCTCATTCCCTCCATGGAAGAAATAATGCCTTGGTGCTCAGGGTCTTAAGAGTTCTCCTCATTGGATGCAGCAAGTAGGTTCCTTCAAAACCCATTTGCCTTCATGACCCAATTCGGGCGATACACCTTCCACTGCCTGCCATTTGGGCTGAGCAGCACCCCTGACGGGAGCTGTCTGAGGACCTGGAGGGCTCAGAGGTCTTCACAGACAGCACTCTAATTCATGCAGCGATGGAGGACCCACGCTACTAGTGGCTAGCAAAGTTCATCAGGAGGTCATCAAGGAGACCGGTCTTAAACTAAATAAAGCTCTGTGTGAGTTTAAGAAGAGATATATCTGCCTCTTGGGACACATACTCAAGGAGATGGGGGTAAGAGCAGACACGGAATACGTTGAGGGAATAGAGTATAGTTCATAGTTACAATCTACATTCACACTAACCCATTCCCCGTATACAACAATGATAGCTAGGTAGTTAGTTACACAACTGATAGTTACACAACTAAGTAATATAACTTAGTTTGCCATACAATAAGTGCAAAAATTAAGAGCCTTGATGACCAAAATACAATAAGAAGGAGGGGTGGGAAGGGATGGCTATGCCACTTTGCGTCTTCTGCAGAAGCTGGCGAGGGACTGACGTCCTGACATCGGAAGGGAGCTTTACTTCATCAAGACACATGCGCAAGGATCTAGCGATGTGGGCAGACTAGTGAGACCAAGCTCGGGTCAAGTAGCCGTTTTGCGTGGTAACCTGTTGATTCCTGGAATATACCACCCACAAATGAAGGAACAAAGTTTATCATGCATAACTTTATTTAAGTGTGTACACAACATACAAAATGGCCAGTTTAAGTGCACATCTGATATTTAAACATGTTGGCTTTTTAAGAGAAATGCCACGACAGTGAGATGGGGTTTCATTTCAGAAATAGGCCTACGATGAGAGTATTGTGATGTGTGGAGGGAGAGAAAGCATCCAGTGACAAAAAGAAATAAAGAAAGTAGCAAGAGAGGACCATGAAAAAGATTAAGAGGAATGATGCACCACCGATAAGGCAGAAAGGAGAAAATAGGTGAAGGCCACTTCTCTACTCCAGACCAACGTTGGCTGTCAGCCCAAATGCAGCTATGAGCATCATGAAAAAAGGAGGCTGACTGGGAGATCATGATGACAATAGCATACCACAACTGTCTGACACAAAGACATCCATCATGAGGAGATAAGGGACATATGGGTTTGAAGTATGTTGTAACGATAAATGGCTACATTCTTAGAGCCTTAAGTTGTGAAACCAGATATTCACCCACTGAAGTATCTTTAGAGATGGTAATCACTTTAGTATGTAATCATAATGGGCGACCGCTACCCTCCCTACAAAAACACACAACAGAACATCCACAGCGCACACACATACACACAATTTTGTTCTGTCATTGTCCCAGTTGAACATGTTCATGTTTCCCTTATACTTTCTCCAGGCCATAATAGTAGCACCAATGTCGTAGTGTGATCTTAAGTAGGCATAATAGCACCTATGAATGCTGATGAAGGTTAGGTAAGCACCATGGAAGGTGATGATGAAAAAGGATTCTGAGAAAAGAGATTGCTAGAGTTGCAAAAGAAAAATGCGCAATGAGTAACATCACTAACAGAATAATTACTGAGACGTGTAATACGCAGCAGTATACGAACTAGCCACCAATGACCAAGTGGCTGTCTTCATTCATCTAACAATAATAATGACAATCACACATGATACATTATAATGACTTTATTGACCCAAGGCGTACAGATGGAGTCATATTTGATTAGCTGTAAGCTGTTACAAAGACTCACAATTATCAAAAAGTATAGCGTTTATATCTTGTTTGTTGATTCATTGATTAATGACAAACCTTAATATAGATTACCAATAAGAATTAAATTTATAGATTTTTTAAGTGCAGATATTTTTCTTTGCACCATACCAACTTGACCCATGCCTAAATTGTTTCTTCAACTTTCACCTGTAGCTTAGAGTTGTAGGAGTTGGTCATTGAAGCCTCAATGACATATTTTCCATGTTTATAGATAACAGAGGGATTGTCTTTGGCTTTCGCTCTCACAAAACTACTGCTGTCGTTGTAATACATCTCATTGTAAAGATTGTGATCACAGTCTTTGTTGCTGCCGAACACTCCCACAGCATACCAGATGTCAAAGAAGTTGAAGTTAAATGGCAAAGAAAACATGACAGCCAATTTCTCATTGGTGTTTTTACCGTAGAGGTCATAAGTTAAGACGCCGACGGCGCCTTTAAGTGAGTATGGTGTCTTGACAAAGAGGGCTGAATCATTGAATCCAGCCTTGAGGTCAGGATCCAATGGTGTGGCACAGTATCCACTGTACAGGTATGTCCTGATCAAATAATCAGAATAAAAATTATTATTATTATTATTATTAATAATAATAATATCATCATCACCCTTCACTCTAATTATGTCGAAAGACTAAATGTTCAGAGTATAATGTCAGTATTGCCTGCCGAATGCCATATATATTTATTACAATATAGAAGGCAATTGAAAAGCAATAGGTATTGATAAGCAGATCTCATGAGATTGCTGGAATATGGGAGTTTGTCCTGCCTGTGCTAAACTTAATTGTCTCAATGCAATCTGTAAATTCTTAGATCTTCACTCATTCTTTAAATGTCTGCCAATATTTACGCTGAACAAGGTGGGCCATAGGATTTACATGTATACCGGTTTTTGTCATTGAGAACAATCCTCTGACAAGCTAGCCTGTAAAAACAGTGGCATATGGTTATGGTATTTGCGATACCTAAATATTTCAAAAGGGAAATATTGTAAAAACTCAAATATGATGCCTACATTCACCAAGCATCAAAATAAATCAGTTGGTCATGTGTTTAAGAGAATGACGTATACCTGGGGCTGATAAAGTCAAGTGACTTGGTAGCATTTGTGATCTGAGCGAGAACCGTGCGAGCAGTAGTATAGGAACCGGTCTCTGCTAGAACTCTCTGTTCAGCCGCCCGAATTTCATCTTGCTTCTTGGACATGATGGATCCCGATCTACTGTGACACAGTACCACAGAGACAAACAATATGAAGAAAATAAATCAATAAATATATATGTATATATACATATTTTATCAGTTTCAACAATAAGTTGTATGTTATGTCAGTCTTAAACTTTGTTGTGTGCTCATTGATATTTTCTTCAAAGAAAGGTACAAATCAATATTTTGGAATATAGACCAAACTGTCATAGATGATAATGATCGATGCAATTATTGGTCAAATCCATATAGCTTTGATGTAATCATTAAAAAGTCATACTCACATTTCCTCTACTCTATCAACTACCTTGAGGTGACTTTGGTCCAGATCATGGATTGAGAGTAGCAGTGTTTCTGTTATATAGCCTCCTGGCTGGCAAAATCCAAACTCCCTACATGCATGACCACAAGTGGTGTCTCCAACCGCCTATTACAATACAGGCGTGGTTGCATAATTGAAGTCTGCCTCCTTTTACTGAAGAATTGGAACGACTTTGTTATGTTCAAGGAAGTAAATTCCCTTCAAAGCATTATGACTTCCTTGTTCCTCTTGGATTTACCTGCTCTGTTCTGTAATCTTTGTGTTTGTGTGTGTGTATGCTGTGTGTGTGTGTGTGTGTGTGTGTGTGTGTGTGTGTGTGTGTGTGTGTGTGTGTGTGTGTGTGTGTGTGTGTGTGTGTGTGTGTGTGTGTGTGTGTGTGTGTGTGTGTGTGTACATGATACATGCAGGATGTTTATGGTGACCAGACTGGGTTCATTCCAAGACAAATTACAGGTTGTGTCTTGTTTTAATTCTCACCCAATGAATTTATCAGATGCTTAGGTTGAATGACATCAGAAACAAAAAATACCAACACACGCACATCACACAACTACATACTTTCTACTTCAGCCTTCCTCCTTTCTCAGAACCTTAACAACTCTCATTAGAACCACACAAATAATTGTAAATGCCAATATTTAAATACATTTGAGAGAGACAGAGACAGAGACAGAGACTAACAGCTTTGCTCCAGGTGTGTTCCTCTGGTTTCCATGGAGATCTATCTGGTTGTCCAATCAGAAACACATGTGAGCAGTTTTTTTTTTTGTTCACTAAAGCTATGAGATTTCAAGACAAAGATTTCAACAAAATGCAACTGTGTTCAGAAGTAGGCCTACAACTAGCATAATATAAGTAGCAGCTAGGAGGCGTGCTATTTATTTAATGATGTCTATATTACTACCTGTACACTTGAAAAATGCTAGGGGAATTATTTTAGAAGCATATCATTGTAATGCTATTATTTCGAAATAATTTACAAAAAAATCACAACATCAGCATAACTACCTGTATTGAACTCAATGATTGGTGGTGAATTTGGCTGTGACATGGCGTACAAACCGAATGGTGTTTTCCTTTACATAAACAAATATATTTCCACCATAAATTGATGCAGAAAATGCACAAATTGGTGCAGAAAAATTCACCAGAATGCAGAAAATGAAATTACGCTCAAAATATGAAAGCCAGACCCCCCGATTTATTTGAACACCCCAATATCAGACACACTCCAACAGTATACCCTTGCCTGCTGTGCAAGGGGCACCATCAGAAATCTTGCCTAGGGCACTAAATTGGTCAGGGACGACCCTGCTCGACGCCATCACCATTTCCTCAGACTTTACGATGCTAAATGACAAAAGTATTCTCTAAAAGTTTTTCGTCTGTGTCCCTGTGTTTGTGTTTTCAGTGTAACGTAATAAAGTGTGGTGAAAACATGATTTGCAGCAGATAGACAGCCAAGACATACGGCCATGGTGGCGCGCGCTCCAGACGCACACACACACACACACAAATACACACACTCACCACTACACACACTTACAACACACACCACCACACCACCCCCCCGATAACAGAGGCGCTGGAAGGCAGGGGAGCAGGTTGTGCAGTCAGTCTAGCAGCCCTATTTCTCAGAGGGAGGCAGGGACTGGTGAATTCTCTGAATTCGTGCACTTTGTTTCTTGGTTTAATGAAAATTATACACAACAAAATGTGTTCTCTGACATTGTGCTTCTGTGAGGACTTATTTGTACTCTGAAATATATCTCTAAATCTATTGAAATTAATTCTCTAGGTACCTTCGTAATCACCTGTCCCTTGTTAATATTGACTATGTAGTATTTTTTATTTTATTCCAAAAGATAATAATTTGGACTGTCAAGTAGAATATGGCCACTTAATGTACAAAGTGGTCTCATAGATGATTGAAATATTCTCTAAATAAATTAGTTTTCGTAATTTTCTACTTGTCCTCTAAAACTTTGATACAGTTCAACACATTTTCTAATATTTGTTTATTATCATCAAATTAACAGGTAACAGGCAGGCAGTTCAGACAGGCAAGGGTTTCAACGACAGGGGTAGTAGGCGGCAGGGGTCGATCACAGGCAGGCAGGTGGCAGGGGGAGAATATAGAGAGAGAGAATGGTTACAAGGGACCAAGTTACGAAACAGCTGTTCAAGAATGCTGGTAGGCTAAAACTGGGATCTAACTGGTAGGTGATCTACCACGAATTGGCGCGCGCATGATAGGGATTCCCGCTGAAGTAGGGAAGGTGATGAGGTGATTGTAGGACTGGTTGTCTGGAGAAGGACCACTGGCGTCAAGTAGCCACGAGATAGGGTATTGGACCGCGTAGCAGGACGCCGGCGTGACAGTTTGTCTCTTGAGAGGGATTGAGAGACTCATTAAGCATTGCGTGTCCCTCTCAGCTATGAGCTTGTCTGCTGATCTCTTTAAGGCTGCAGCAACACCATTTTGGGTGCTGCTTGCCATGACTGGATTCTTAATAAATTTCAGGTTCCTCTCAGTCCTCTCTGTGTAAGCTCTGTACTAGAAGAGGAAAAATTTTCCTTTCTGGCTGTACTGGGTATAAGGCTCATTCGCTAAAGAAGTGCAAAAACAGAGACCTCTGGTGTGTGTCTGCACATGTATCAGTGGAGGTTTCAAATTTCTATATGCAGCTGGACTCTTGTGCTTGGATGGTGAGATGGAGGTAAGCGGTTGGCCCTTGGGTTACTCCACATAGATGATCCCTGTGTGAAGCGTGGCTGTTTTGGTGGATGATACAAGTGAAGCTGGTAATCCCACGGTGTAGCATTACTGTTGCCTTTATGTTGGAAGGAGATGCCTTTTTAAACTTATGAGGTGTGGTGTGGAACCTTCTGGGCAGCTTCTGTATGCTGCCTGAATGGTTTTATTTTACTGTTATTTTTGTGCACTGAGTCTTCCACATTTGATTTTGCTTTGTTTTCATGTTGCCACTGCATATAGTTCACTCTGTGCACCATTATATGAGCTTAAGAGGGGAACCATTCTGTTTTTGCAATCGACTCAATCCTCCGTACATGCAGGCCTTGAGTCAATTATTATCACAGCAGACTAAGTTCTGTTAGGCACTCTAATTTGGAAGGTTTCAATCGCGTAGCTGATACTTGTAGCCGGAAAAGCCCAGGTTTTATGCAATGCAATGGCATGTGTACGGTCTGAAGTGAGGGGTGGACAACCAAAATAGTCACAGCTGCTCAAATTGAGGCATAGGAAATTTTGACTGAATGTTGTTTTTGACAGAAACTTCTGTGAAGGTTTTTTCATTATGTCTACAAGGATCGTGTTTGCATTTTAATTTTTTTCATTGGTTTTTGTTTGCTTTTTTTGCCGTCGTCATCGCCCGTCGTCGCCCATTTTTTTGTGGATGGAGTGTACATTTTGTGGTCTTAGTTTGTAGACACAGGGGCCTGGAGGGCCGTCTTTTCTGTATTGGGGTCAAGGTCAAAATAGAAGCGGCACCACGCGCTTATGAATAACAAAAATTATTGTTGTATTTCTCTCATAAGCTTTTTGTCAGTATAAGGAGGCTGTTCTTCTGAATGCATGTTGGATGCTAGCTGTAGGTGCTGGGGAAGAAATGTCAGGTCAATCTTGCAAGCGAGCGTGAGGGTGAGGTGGTACGAGATGGAGCTTGACTGTGAGTCATTTCTTTAGGCTGGAGCCACAGTGTTGATTGCGTGATGCTCTTTAGACCCCTCTTCATTTATAGAGCCAATGGTTTTAGTGTATTGATGTAATTGGGTGACTCAGTTACCCATTGCATCACTTCTTTTAGGCTTCGCTGTTAATGATTCTATTGTATATTGTGTGCCCTCTTTTCATATAGTGCTCCCTGACCGACCACTGGAACGTGCAACATTCTCTCCATTGGGGGGTGCGGGGGGGGGGTGGTGTGCTTGTGGACAGTAGTGTTGTACACAAATGGTAAGGAACTGTAGGTTACTGACCCCCCCCCAAAGAACTCCCCCATCTCACACATTTTTAGTAATGTTCAAATAACCCTGCCTCGTTTAATCAAATGAGCTTTTGTATTTGCTTTCTAAATAGGTGTAGGACGAGGTGTCTAAACTGCAGAAATAAAACACATCCAACGTGCCTTTTAGGCACACCATGAATATTTTTATTTTTTAGACATAGTTTTACGGACTAACACACGGTTACGCAGCTCTTTGCCCATGGTTTGTGATCATGTAGGATTAGAGGGGTGTGTCGTGCCGCTAACGTCAAGTTTTGCGTGAACGCACCTCTTGAAAAAATGGACTCCCTTCCCCTACACATCAGAGATTTATATATATTAAATATATAGACAATTGAGCATTTATTCCATGGGTTTACATATTTACGTTCTGTGTAGTGCGGAAAATCTGAGAACACCCCATTCAGAAGTCATTGTTTACATGTTCGATATTTGGGAACCCGTTATTTTTTAATTTATTTTATGTATTCTTCGTATTATGAGGGGGTGCTATACTAAA
>OLKM01007102.1:0-12617 GCA_900291075.1 Melanogrammus aeglefinus | reverse complement strand
GTTGAAACAAGTTGAATTTTGGGGTTTCCCTGTAGAGCCACAGGACTCGAGTGACTAAAGCTTTACCGTAGGTGGGTCATGGACCCTTTACTCCTTAATATCTATACACTCGTTATAATCATATCTGTGGGGGTGGGCTGCGCTTAGATTCGTTGCTGCTATATCCTCAGCACTGCATACCGCGAGACTAAACGCATAACCACATTAACTGCTCACCAGCTGAACTATAATGAGAAATTTGGGAGGTGTTATTTGATAAATGTGAGTGTGAATACATAAACATATTCTAGAAGTTCTGTATCAAGCACCACTTTAACTTCTGAGTTTGCAAGCATCCCCGAATAACCCTCCGCTCAAATCCCAACTTTTTTAAAGGCTTTCAACCAAACTCCTCCCGTACTCACGTTTCACTCATTAGTGAGCATGAGTAGAGTAAGCCCATATCAAGGGTTTGGACAATTCATTGGAAATCGGCTGCCACGGGACTCTGTGTTACCTCGACCGCGCCACCATAGTTATCCACCGCCCTAGGGGCCAGTACAGAAGCGCGGAAGGAACTACAACCTCTGCCCACGGGCCTGCAGGTGAGGGTGGGTGGGCCAAACTTTTGGAGCCAACCTGTGCGCTCCCTCTGCCTGCTGCGATTCACCGCAAGGCATCACCTATTTCTGAATTAATACTTATATTATGCGGCATTTCCACCACATGGCAGGGCATATCAAACACCTGCTCGCATGTCAGATAATGGCTTTTGGCATCAAACGCACTAACCTAGATACGGCAGTTCATTGTTATTAAGTGGCTGAGCGCAGAACTACGACCCTTCCGTGTAAGGTCGTTTGTCATATAGGACACGTGGTCACACCCTGACCCCAGCGTGGTCAACTTTCAACTAAGCTTGGCAGTCAAAGGGTTTAGGAGGTTACATGGTGTTATTGATTCGCAGCCTAGAGATGAAGAAGTTTAAGTGAAAGGACCGAGACTCTTTTGATTAGTATGCCAATTATTAAAATGTTTACCTTTTTTATGTTGTGATCTCACATTAAACAGTATGCTGATTAAAAACTACGACTTCCTTATCCGAGAAAGTAATGTTATATTCATTGTACATAAAGCGTGGCATATAAGCAGGATTCTCTCTATCCAAAACGGGAAACCTTACAATAAGTCAATGGTAGCGGTCAGACATTTGCGGGTTCTCTGTAAATGCGCTCAGTCAACCCATACCCAAACACAAAGAGTCCGCATGAACCTCAAGTTTATTAGGTTGGAAAAAACCCAACATATTTTTACGGTCTAGACTTGGCCACTCTCTCCAACTCGTCCTTCGTTTCTGATTAGCGTAGGAGTTAGAAGACCCCTTGGAAGAGGTGAAGAGATTCAAACCATTAGACCACAGCCAGGCGGCACCGCAGAGAAGTTCAGGATCTGGCGCGCGCACCAATAACTTGTCACAGGATAGATTGGCAAATAAATCCAAGGTAAATTCAGATCTGATTTACGGTTCTCTCATTGGTCAAATGTTTTGAATAGTGTCTGAGTTTGTATTGACTGGGCTCACACTGGGATGGCCATGCAGCACAATGAGAGTGTAAACAAAGACGTTCAATCTGCGTGAGCACTTCTCCAGCACAACCAGGACAACGGGGACGGTGTCTAGGCGTGACTCTAGCCTCGCTTAGCGGACAGACGGTACAGCGTAGAGTTATGTCATTCTAAAGCGGTGCTGCCCAACGCCGATGGTGAGCACCTCTGGTCTTCAGGGCAGTGCGTAAAGCGCCTGTGAGAGAAGATCGGCCACTTAATGTTATTGAAGTGGCATCAAGGCTACAAAATGTAAGACAATGCCATTTAGAGTAAAATACATTTATTGAACTACTTTTTAAATACCCTTTAATAGGCGACTCTGAAGAGCTCTTCAATCTTGCCACTATCCCAAACTAAACGTATCCGATATGTTTTACTCATTAAAATGAGCTCAACGCAGTTGAGCTGGCGTGATGAGCTCTATCAGCGAGGCATCGGGGCGGATGGTCCTAGGTGATGTTCGGTAGGAATCGCAGTCTCTTCTCGCTCCTGTGCACACGCAGCAAGATCGCCTGGAGAAAGAGAAGGAGCAGTCGAGGTTTAAGAGCCTTTCACCTTCAGTTCCTCACAGCTCAGCACCACAACCGCTTCGTGCAGGGTGGGAAAGGTAGTGGTTTCAAATGTGTCTGAGTGGTGAATTGACTGTGGTCCACTGTGGATCTAGATGCAGCCAGGATGAATAAACAAAGACGTTCAATCTGCGGAGCACTCTAGCACCACCAGGAACGGGGAGAGGTGGTCTAGTGCGTGACTCTACGTGCCTCGCTCGCGGACGGCTCTTCGGCTAGGGCAACACTGTACACCTAGAACTGGACACCCCATGTGGAGCCTTTTCCAAGAGAGTATCGACAGTTTGCAATTAAATCTACCATAATCATGAACTGCGCTCTGAGGACGGACCGGAACCGGCTCGCACTCCTGTAATGAGGCCCTGGAGGCCCCTTAACGCTGGTCAAGACAATAATGATGTTATTACTGATTGGCAGAGAGAACTACAGTCTGGCGCCAAACTTAAAACCAGATACAGACGAACAACGATTTAGAGGCCTTTATTAAGTACAAGGATTGGAAAAACAAAATCAGTATCATTTGACAAGACTAAAATATAGGTCATTTAAGAAAGGTTATCCAAAATACGAAATGTGTCTGATTGAAACGTAGTAGGCGGCTGTGATTGACCTGCGGAGTGTGGGACACGGTCTGACACAGCCTGTTCGTGGCTGCTCCGCACCTGATCCCGGTACGGCACGCCCCGATACGGGTCGAGTCCTCACGGGAGGTCCACTGTTGAGTTGATGGCGTTTCACCTCATGCACCTGACAGAGGGGTTTCTGGAGCAGGGGGCGGGGGGAGGGAGAGGAGAAGGGTGTACAGGGAGGAGGAAGAGGCCACTCTTGATAGTAGGTATGGCACACCTGGAAACATTAAAGATGGAAACTTATGAGACCCAGGATTGACTTGCCCTGGAGAATCAATCACATTTGAACGGTGAGGTTAGGAAAACTAGACAAGCAATTTAATGAATTTAAAGAGTTCTACCCGATGAGGATTTGAAAACATAAACTTACAATACTATTATCAGTACGGGCAGTATTTGAATGCACCTGATCAAATCCTTCAAAAAGCGTTTTTGCGACAGGTGCTTAAAATAAAAAGCCACCGCGGATGATGCTGATTGCTCTTCATCAGCATGTGGATTCGATGGTTGAGGTTGGTGATTGAGCTGAGTCACTGTGAATGGGACTGCAGGCCAATGATATAAATCAATGACGTTCAATCTTTGCGGGCCTCTAGCACCACAGGACAACGGGAAGGGTGTCTAGGCGTGACTTAGCCTCGCTTAAGCGGACACGCACGGTACCGGTAGATTCCATAGATTCATTAATAAGGCGTGGGACGGGAGCACACTTTTCTTAAGGATGCCAACGGGCATGCTTAACAACACACTGGTATTGACTGAAAAAGTCTGTTTGTCTAAGAGGCTGACCATGTGGGTCTGACCCGACACCATTTTATCATCCGAATATCTAATCCAGCTCATGCAAGGTGCCCGTCAACAGGATGTACTCGCATCTTTCTACAAAGCATCCAAACTAAAAACGCGATTGATCAGTACCAAAACCCCTCAGTTAAAAGGTTCCGGCCTTTAAGCGCCAATACCCCTCGAGTTCGGGGAAACCACAGCATGTTCAACGCCTCAAGCGGCCCCACATCATCCTTCCGCCGGTGGCATTGCGTGGATGTCTCGATGGCGTGCTTGACGATGCGGGCAGGTCATGAGGCTTCTTGCCGATATGTTGCGGCCGGTGCGGTCATCTTTATGGAGTGGTGAGGACGCTCCCGATGGGGCACTGTCGCCTTGCGGAAACGCCTTGGGGCGGCATAGCGAGCTCCGCCGGGGTATGTGGGGCAGGTATACTTGGCGTACTTCTCCTTCACGTGTCGATGATAATCCTGCGGAGCTCACACGACAGTTTAGAGACTTTGTTGACACAAACGACACGTATGTACCACACAAAGGTACACCAGATGGGAGAGGGAATGTATAAATCACCAAAGGGAAATGCACCATTGTACGCCACCGTTATATTTCTATATCGAAATTTCTAAACTCAAAAGCAAAATGTTAAATAATTGTGTTCAGTATTGCTAAATTTCATTGACTACTGTGTTGTCCATTTTGATTGTCAATTGTACCGTCTGGACTGACTCAGTAGAAACTGTTTATGAACTTTCATTTTTCACATTGTGACTTCAAAGCCTGTATAAACCAGGGGAATTCAGGAGACTAGCATACAAGAGTGGGCTCTGGATTAAAAAAAATTAATTCCTAATGGAATAAACCCAGCAGCATTCGAACAAGTACAGAGACAGGCAGTGGATGCATGGGTAAGTGCTACTGAGTTGGTGATTGACTGGGTTCATGTTGATAGACTGCAGTCATGATGATTAACACAAAGAACGTTAATACTCTCGAATCGCTACACATCAGACCCCAAGACAGAAATAAGAGAGGAGGTGAATAGTCATGGCGTGACTCTGAGCCTCGCTTTTCCCAGAATTATCGGGGCATACCCAAACCGCGGTCATCTACAGGGAGTCCGGTGAGACATACCGTACCTGCAGAGAGATGTCGTTGATCTGCAACTCGTCGGTGCTCCCACATATCCGAATAGCCTTGATCATCCGGGAGACTGCAGCGACGGCTGAGCGGTCTCCCACGTCTCGGTAGTCACTGCGGAAACAGGTAAAATAGAATACGAGGCACAGTTTTGCGACCGGTAAATGAAACTCATCAGATATAGTAGTGAGTATACGGCCACTCCAACGTCCACCAGCCTCATTGCATAAATAATTACCACGTGATTTCTATCTTTCAAAATTCACGGACACCAACGTAGCAAGAGCTAAATTCAAAGAATTAAACCCAAAAACATGAATTTTAACGAAAAAACAACTAGGACACCTCGGGACGTCCCACACCACCGGCCAGGCCCGAGCTGAGCCCCCCGAGTGGGCTTTTAGCCGATGTTAGCTTCCCGCGCTCCAACATTTAGGGCGCGAAAACGCTTGACACGTCATGAAATGGAGGTTATAACTTCCACTGAATGCTTTCAAAATCAGACGGTTTTCTATGGCAAGGAACAGCCGCATTAACCACGTACGACGGGACAAGTTGAAGGGAGACTATATGCGGAGCCGGGAAGCAGCGACCCGCGTGGCTCAGACGGACCAACATGTACGGTGGATAGCCACATGTAGACTAATGCTTAAACGCCTCCGGTCCGATGGCCATCAGATAAACACATTTTCACCTGCCGCTTTAAGAGAATGACACATCGAACGCGGTGTCAGCATTACGGATGCATGCACTGCAGTTAGAGGTACGCGAAGTGGGTACGCTTAACCAAGTTCCACATATGTGAGTTTAAAGAGTGTAGAAAATTCCCTGAATTTTTTTTTAAGACTCACTTGTGCAGCCACCGTTCTTGCTACCACACGTCTCAGACGACGGAAAACAGGGCCTTTATAGCTGCGCGGCGACAGGCAATAGACTCCGGATGGCTCGATGGTTACTCCGGGTAGCAGCCGGAGGAGACTGGGAGTTGTAGTCACTCTTTTGGTCCTAATCCTAATTGTGTGAGTTTTATTATGCAACAGTTAACAATGAATAAAGAAATATTGAAAATAAAGACTTGTAAAATCGTTTGTATTGGATATTTAAAAAATGACACTTAATTATTAGGGACGTTTTATTACAACGGATAATGCTTTATGTCAAGTAAAGATACATGACAATTCTATCTGATAATTCCATGTATGTGCAACTTTCCCAGGCAATTAGAACACTTTTCATACTGATCTCATACTGCTACTTATTCTTGTACTGTGGATCATGTGGAATTTGTGGTGAACAACACCAACAAAATATTCTACATCGGTAAGATTGTTAGGACTGTATTATCTGTTCGGACATATAATTTAAAAGCATATATCCAATAATTCTTCATGAATACACTTCAGTTTAACAGTACAAGCATACATAAAACTAAGTATATAACAATGTAAAAATACATACACATGATAATACTGCAGTCTCAAAAAACACAATATCCATATTATCCATAATATTTAAAACTTCCCTCATAAATCTCTGTCATTTAATAATCATCCTCAGGTGCAACACAAAGTCGTTGGAGGTGAGCACATTTCCCTCATTTGAAAGTTAAATCTTTGTAACTATGAAATAAACAAAAAAAACGACGATAATACAACCGAGAGCAATGAACATTCAGAATTTTTGATCCAGAATAAGCTAAAACGGACAGAGCAAACATTTAATAACAACGCCTGAGATTTTCTAAACGTCACGGGGAGGGACAGGGGGTTAACGAGTATGACAGAGCAGAGGTAAACAAACAACACCCACTTCCTTTTACCACTCCTTTGACCTTGACCCCAGCCGTCACGTCTCCTATCACACTTCCTGTACGGCCCTCCATGCTTTGATATAAAGGCAGTGAGAATCTCTAAGCACTTAGGCGTTTGTTATTCAGAGTTGAGATGTGGTTCACGGGCATTCAATTCACCTGCAACCATCTTTGGTTCCAGACACTAGCTGTTGTAAAGGGAACTGAAATATTAAACTTCCCATCTCACACCACCAGGTGTGAGTGTCATTAGCCATTACAAGCTTATTTAAAATCGGCCTCTTCCTGTTTTTCAGTGACATCACAAGAGGGCGTGTCCACCTAGATATGTGCTGGATTGCTGTAGCAAACGTTGTTCATCTATCCGTCATACATCTATGTGGACATAGCCACATGCGATGTCGGAAGAGGCAGATTTTCAAAACGGCTTGTAACAGCTAATCACACTCAGCTGGTGGTATAATATGGGACCTTAAATCTTTCAAATCTTTTCTTAAATCTTTCACCCCAGTGTGGGCACTCACAGACGCACCGCTGGGATGATTCAGAGCACCATTGAGGGGGGGGAGATTCTACTTTTAAGGCATGGTTCTTACTGCAGAGAAAACTACACAACACGACTAGAACACATGTTGCAGATATATATTATCGGAGACAACGTTTGACCACGAATAGTATTTTTTAAAAACACTTCTTTCTTTAAAAGGTTTGCAGAGCTAAAAAAACACACAGGGAGAGGCTTCCTCTACTCTGATAGAAAATATAAAACATACAACAAAAACAATCCGCTAGACGGCGCGAGGTGGGCGGGCATGTGCGGGTTGTCATGGAGAGGCAATCTCAACAATGTCAGTTGAGCCACAGTTGTGTTGTGTTTGTGTTGTGTTGTGTTGTGTGTGTTGCTTTACGGTCGCGGGCTGCGCCAGAGCACCGTAAACAACACAGGCATGGACACACACACACACACACACACCACACACACACACACGTAAAAGAGAACTAATTCATATAAATATTTAAAACTCTTTCCCCTGGCCCATGGCAGGGGGTAGTGAACATAGTGTGTGTGTGCGTGTGCGTGTGTGTGTGTGTGTGTGTGTGTGTGGGGTCCCAGGCAGAGGTCTACTGCAGCCACTTGTCGATGCAGGTCTGGTAGACGGTCTCGTTGGAGTGCCACCAGACGTGCTGCACCCCGGCCATGGAGCAGATCACCAGGTCTCCGCGCGCCCCCAGGGTCTTCAACCCAAAGGAGTCCCGCAGGAACACCTGGAGGGTGGAGAGAGGACAGGTCAAGACCGGTACCATTAGGCCTCAGCGTAGGAAGAAATGTTGTAATACACTAATACACATGTTTTAATGTTGTAATATTTATGTTGTGATATTCATGTTGTAATATCAACATATTACATCTATACACAAATGTTAATGTTGTGAATTTATGCTCATAAACATGTTGTAATCCTTATAAAACACGCTGTGCTATTTATACAAATATAACATGTTGAAATACTAACACTAATATACACGTCATAATAATGTACAACTTTCCTATTTGCATGAATTCAAGGGGTCCCCCAAGCTGAGGGCCTAGATACATCAGCAGAGTATCAGTTACAGAGACCTTTAAAACCAAACGTATGTGGTTTGTTGCGTATCAATGTTATTCCCTCAGTGACCACTAGGACAACAGGGCTCCCTGGTGTATTTTGTATGGATTTCACAGTTTTTGGGTAAATTAAAAAAAAAGGGCAATTTGAATACACAACACAAGACAAAAAAACAAATATTTTGGAAGAGAATGCTGCTTACTTCCTGGTGTTGTATTTCCACAACAGTCTCGTTGTCGTCATAGAAACCAAACTGACTGAAACCGAGAGAGACAGGTCATGTGAGCGTATGCGTCTATTTAGGGCCCCGTTTTATCAGTTACACACACTGGAAATCTATTACACGAATAACACAGAAAACCTTGATGGAAAACGTCTGGAAGGACAGAGGGGTTTTTCATGTGGGTTGGTCATGTGAGCAGCTAGACGCCTCTGTCAAACATTACAAAATGTACAGTTAAGTTTTTTTAATTCCCAAGGCAATCTCTGGACTCTCTTCTTAGAAACGAGGTCATCCAGCACTGACTCTTTCGGTCGTTGTTATTCCAAACATTGAATGTCTGCTTTGTGAACAGGTTTCAGATCGTTATAAAATGAATACTTCAAGTGCTCTTGGCTTTTCCCATTGACTCATTGTTTGAATAATTAATGACTTTAGTTACAGACTTGGTACATTATCTGCTCATACAACACAGGTTTGGTTTGTACTCTCAGTGTGCCCGCCAGGCATAGCATGATACCTTAAACACTAAACAGACCCACTAAAAGAGTTACTGTGCCTTTATTACTAACCTTTGTAACACATTTGTATTCATTATTCTGCAGTTATTCTGCAGTATATTATAGAATTAAAGAACCTGTTCAATTATCAGTGCTGTGTTCGATAACCTTAAGCATTAAACCTGACCGCACATCACATCTACTTCGCCTTTCTCGTGAATGTTTCTGCAGGGTTTCGACGGTGATGGCGGTGTTGATGCAGACCCATCGACCGTGAGGGGGAGGGTCACACTCACAGGGGGGTGCAGACTCACCTGGATTGCCAGGGCGTGATCACTCCATCATCAGGCCCTCCAACCAACACCAGCTTCTTAATCTTCAGGAAGTTAGTCTTCCATTCTGCAGAGAGGAGACGTTAAACAGAGCACAATGTAAACACCTGATAACATACAGAGTGGAACCCTGGTGCATTGTGGGTAACACAGGCCCTCGTCTCGATGCAGACATGAACTCAGGTGTTCAGAGTTCACCTAGACTATGCATAGCCCCCCCTCCCCCACACACACTTATTGTATGTTTTACGACCTAGCACTTAATGTACGCACTTGTTTTATTTAGTTATAGTACTTAGATGTGTAGCATCTTATCCCAGCTATCTGTTGTATACTGGGAATGGGTTAACCTAACAATTGTTAGTACTTGGCACTTGGTTCCTTACTGTACCGGCAGTGATACATTGTTGTTCCGCTTTCCTCTGACAAATGTACTTATCGTAAGTCGCTTTGGGTAAAATCGGCTAAATGCCCAAAATGTCAATGCAGATGTGCGTTGGTTGGTAACCAGGATCTCTGACCGTGAAGGCGGGCTGACCTGCTGATTTGGGGTTCTCTCTCTCGCTGTTCAGCAACGCCAGGTAGTCACTGCTGTTCACATACATGTCCCTGTGGTGGGGGTCTGAAAGGGACAACACACACACACACACGTTAGGTTAGAGATGGTTTGTTTAGGTTATGGGACGAATCACCACAGACGCAGACTAAAACCCTACATTTGCCACTACTACAGTATACTGTGAAATTATAGAAAAGTATAAATATTTACTACTATTACTTTTTACTACTTTGTCATTTAACAGAAGCTAGTAGGGGCCAGATTAGTGTGTGTGTGTGTGTTGTGTGTGTGTGTGTGTGGTGTGTGTGTGTGTGCTGTGTGTGTTGTGGTGTGTGTGTTGTGGTGTGGTGTGTGTGTGTGTGTGTGTGTGTGTGTGTGTGTGTGTGTTGTGTGGTGGTCCTACCGTTCCAGTAGTTGCAGATGGAAATGCGCTGGCCCACCGAGGTGTAGCAGAGATGGAAGAGGTTGGACTTCATGAACTGGGGGAACAGATACTTCAGGTAGTCCGTGTCTGGGAGGAACACCGAGAACAGGAAGTGAGCACGGGAAACCAATTAGGCACCAGGCTTGATTTCTGCATTATTTATAGTCCATGGTTTAACTGTAAAGCCCTGGGTCAAGCAAGACCTTTCAGCGCAGTGGCCAAGATGTCGTCTCCCAGGCGAAAAGGATCCAGGTTCAATGCCCTATGTCTTTGAGCTAGAGGTCTTATGCCCTACCTGCTCCTTGATGACATCGGAATTCAATCTTAAAAGTGCTAAATAACAAGATAGAGATTGTGAGGCTGTCTTACTAAACCATATGTAGTGCGAACATTTGTAATGGCTTTGTATTTCACTTTCCTTCAGCCATTAGCATGATAGTTTTGGATGTCTGCTTCCAGTCAGCGGAAATCTATTAAAGAGAGCTCTCTCTCTCTCTCTCTCTCTCTCTCTCTCTCTCTCTCTCTCTCTCTCTCTCTCTCTCTCTCTCTCTCATCTCTCCTCTCTCTCTCTCTCTTCTCTCTCTCTCTCTCTCTCTCTTCTCTCTCTCTCTTTCTCTCTCTCCTCTCTCTCTCCTCTTCTCTCTCTCTCTCTCTCTCTCTCTCTCTCTCTCTCTCTCTCTCTCTCTCTCTCAATTAGGGCCAAAGAGGGGTCAGGGGTCATCAGCCATGGGGGAATCGATCCCAGAACCTTTTAGCCTGGGAGTCGAAACACGAGGGTGAAGGGAGGTGAACTCACCCCGTAACTGGCCGGCCCTGGGGGGAGGACCACAAGGAGAATGAAGGTTTGGCAACGTTGTGGTCCGGTCGGCAGTGTGGCCAGGATGCCCCTGCAGATCAGTCCCCCTGTGATGACATCATCAGGGTGAGACAAAGAGGGGGGAGGGATAAGCAAATAAGCGTCTGTCTCGGAGATGGGCAGTACTTCACACTGAT
The DNA here is from genome assembly GCA_900291075.1 of Melanogrammus aeglefinus. NCBI lineage: Eukaryota > Metazoa > Chordata > Actinopteri > Gadiformes > Gadidae > Melanogrammus > Melanogrammus aeglefinus. Next base: position 1,464 of record OLKM01007102.1, on the reverse strand, counting down.
GGTTATGAAGATGGGTGGAACTTTATTGGGGTGGAACTTTATTGGGGGGGGGGGGTCGCTCGAGGGACGACGTCGTAATGGGAGATTTAACAGTGGTGACATGGTGAAATGTTGATGATTGTGAAATGCGGAAAAGAGGAAAGTGTCACGATCGATCAACGCTTGTGTCTTTAATGTCTTTAATTAACCAGTCTGTCAATTACTGTCTTTCTCTAGAGAGACACATACACATAGAGACAAACCGAGACAAAGAGCTGGAGAGAGAGACAAGGAGGCAGGCAGGCAGACAGAAAGACAGACAGACAGAGTGAGCGAGAAAGAGCCACAAAGCAGGAACAGAGAGCAAGAGAAAGACAGATCGAGCACAACTAAGGGGACAGACACAAAGACACAGATAGTGAGACACCCACCCTGGGAGTAGCAGATGAAGTTGACCCCGTCTTCGGCATTCTGCATGATGGGGTAAATGGCCGTCTTGAAGCCGTCCACCTGCTTCCACATCGGCTGCAGGCTGGAGCTCCGGTCGAACAGGTCGATGACCGACACATTAGTCCCGGGGTGAGACTGCACACACACACACACACACAGCGTGAGGAACATCGTGAGTCAGTCATGATGTACAAGACTGCCCCTGAGACAGCGTGAAGGTACATTATGAGTACAATCATGATGTACAGCCCTGAGACAGCGTGAGGTATCACCATGAAGGTACAGCCCCTGAGACAGCGGTGAGGTACATTATGAAGGACAGCTTAAGGTACAGTAACATTCCTAAGGGTCGACACCATGAGGTACCAAGCCCTGAGACAGCGTGGTAACATTATGAGGAACAGCCCTTAGGTTACAGTACATCCTAAGGTCGACCCTGAGCAGACAATTGACACACGTCCGCCCAGCGGTCATGGAAATGAACTGTGATTATCACATAATTAAATGTCTAAATATATATGTAGGGCAGGTTCGGTGCGATGGCGACTAAATTAGATTTGCTGTTGGTTGCCTGTGTAAGCAATAAGCAACATTGGTGAGGACGGAAAGCTTCGAAGTCCAAACAGCAGCTATCGTGTCCCATTAAATATAAAAACATAAAAAGTCAACCTTTAAATGTTATTGCTGCGTTTCGGACCCAACTCATGCATTCGTTCAGGCTTTATACGAGCACATGGCGTGTTTATAGCACAATTATGATCCACTTTGGTGGAGGAAAGACAGAAAGAACATGACGTGCTAAACTGCCATTCCGAGCATGCAGCCCACAGCTTTCCGTGATCACATCCTCAAGAGACAGCCCCACAAGACAACCTGTTAAATAACCACTCATCAGAACGCCCGTGGTCTCCTGGATCTCAATAAACACAAAAATTGTGTAACATCCAATAATACAAAGCCCATGCATCTCTACTTCAGAACCCCCAAATGGCACCTTCTTGGCAGGGGGTTCGGCGGATTAGTTGGGGGGGCCGG
>OLKM01007101.1:0-12617 GCA_900291075.1 Melanogrammus aeglefinus | reverse complement strand
TCGAAGGCAGGCCCAAGGTGTCTCAATTTAAGAGGTTTGAGATAAAAGGAGTTGTTGTTCATTGTTTTTATTTGTGTCATTGTTCATTTGTCACAGATATAAAGATTCTTCTGTCATGAAAAAATGAAACTGCTGAACAATTTCCAAATGGCTTTGCAGATTATAAGGCTATAGTCTTCATTGCACTATTATTTTCAATTTTATTAACCAAGTTTATTTAATTTAATTTAAAAATAGAATATTATATTTGAATGCATTATTTTATCACCCCCTTTTTTTTTTTTTTTTTTTATTAATTTAAAGTAAAATCCTAATAGCATTGGTCTTTTTTATATTATTTATTATAAAAAAGCCTGACTTGAATTCTTGAAAAATGTTCTTGTCACAGCCTGATTCGGTCCAGGAATTATCAGCCTGTTCAGTGTCATGATACAGTATGTGTTACATTCACATGTTCAATAAAAGTCTTTGTGATGATCCCATTTTATCATTTCATTTTACAAGGTTTTTGCTTGTTAAACAGTAAGTGGATTTGGTTTAATATTGAAAACAAATTAAACCGAGAGTGAGGTTCAGTTAAAACCTATATATACAGTGTTATATTTAGTGGGGCCCCGGGCCACTTTGTGTCTTTAAAATTGGCCTCAAGGTCAAAAAGGTTAAGAACCCTGTTTTAGACCAATATGCAGAATCTTTCACTTACGAATTAACATGTGTCGGCACGCACCTATGCTCTTATTTATGGCAAACGTGTTCCCCCTGGCTTGTAATTTGTAACTTGAATTCCTCATATAATTTCACTAATGAATGCACTGTCGGTCCTGAGTAAAATACACCGCTCTCGCTCGATTCATTTTGCATAAGGTGAGTCAAATGACGCGATACAACGACCCCTTATGTGAACACGCATTTGAACCTAAAACCGGAAAACACTGGTTCAAACTAATTGAAATCTAAAGTGAGCGTCGGTGGTACCATTTAATCTCTAAATTGCGAGTTGCGGCTCTGTCGAGCCAGGTTTTCCCAAGTAAGCCTGGGTATGTTGAGCGAGTTTCGTGGTATACCCCCCGGGGGTGAACTGCAGCATGGAGGAGAAAGCTATTGTTGCCGTTTGTGACTCCAGGAGCTCTATATATAATAAGTATATAATATATACTATATAATATATAAAATAATTATATAATATTACGGCCAAAAGCTCTGTGCGCCTCCGGATGGCCGTAGCGCGGGGAGCTTTCATAGGGATTGGGCTTCTCGGGGTTTGTTTGTTTTTGTTGTGTCGAGCTCTGTTTCCCCGTCGAGATGTGTTTTGCCTAGTCCCGCCCGGGTCCGAAATGACCCGAAGGGCGAAGGAAGCGCATGTTCACAAAAAGCTCGCCCACGAGCTGCTGTGCTCGTACCACAGAGGCACTTTGGAGATAGGTTAAAAACTGACTTTTTTTTTCGCGAGTTTTATCTGAAGATGTTGTATTGTAGAAGTGAAATCCAAATTTTATGACTGGACTGTCTAATTATATTTTTAAACTGCATATACGTTTTTATGTCTTTATTAACATAACCAACGACCAACGTTATTTCTATCAATAAAAAAATGTTATTTTTTGAGAGACTTCTCACTTTGAATGTTATGGACTTTTGGAAGGAAGTGTGCTCATTCATGTATGGGCTAAATTGAAATTGGCTATTTATCATATCTGTCTTAAATACCAGCTCCCATATAACAGGTAAAGCGCATCCTGACAGCTTGGAATATTACTGTCAGGATGCGTTCCCCCTCTGTTCCATAGGAAAGGCTCACATATCTTTCAAATTCATACTGCTGACTTTTTTCCCCACAACAGATAAGTCCTGTGGTTTTCAGGTTGATATCACTAAATTTGACCATTTAAAACAGGGTGAACGCATCCTGACAGCTTGGAATATTACTCTAAGGATGCGTTCCCGCTGTTTTATATCACAACAGAACGCCGTTAGGTGGCTAGGCTAACGGTGGTTAGCCTAGCCACCTAAACAGATTTGTTTAGGTGGCTATAGAGTAGAGCTATAGTCTATTGCTGCGTTCCAATATCCATACTATCCGCACTCCCATATGGAATTTTAATAACAGTCTTCTGGAAAATACTGACTTTTGCAAAGAGGTTAAAAATTTGGTTTTAGAAATTTCTGAATTGGAACGGTCGCCTTTGAGCAAATGGGAGTGGTTTAAATTTAAAACTAAAGAGTCCGTCATTAAAACAAGTAAACATGTGTTCCTAAAATCAAAAAAACAAAAACAGGAATTTTTAGTGAAGTAAACAAACTTTGTCAAATAGTGGATTTATCTATAGCAGAACATGTCAAACTAAATAGCCTTCAAACTGAACTAGATCATTTAAATTTGGATAAAGCGAAAAGAGCTTATATATGCTCAAGAGCTCCCTGGTTAGAAGGAGGCCAAAAAAAATCTTCGTATTTCTTTCATTTTGAGAAACAATGACAAACCAAAAAAAATTAGCAAGGAAATAAGAGTTTTCTATAGCAACTTATACAAAACAAGATTTTCAGAGGATGACTTTTATTTTTGGGGAAAATTAAGGAATGTGTAAAAACGATGGATGAGGATTTCAAGCAGTTGATGGAGGATAACATCAGATTTAAGAATGGATAGTGCAATTTATGCGGACGTCTAAGAGGAGAGTCACCAGGACTGGACGGATTAACCGTTGAGTTCTACATAATTTTTTTGGAAAGAAATCAGATTTACTACTGTATAATGCTGAACAGATTGTATTTCGACAGGACACCTGTCTCTACTATTGAAAGAGGTCTACACTAATTCCGAAGCCCAACAAGGATGAACTTTCACTGGATAATTGGAGGCCAATAACCTTATTATGTAATAATTATAAATGGTTGGCACACGTGTATTCAAACCGATTGGATGACGGTCTGCCAAAATTAATTGATGAATGCCAATCAGCTTTTGTGAAAATGATGATGATGATGATGATGATGATGATGGCGGAGCGTTCACACGCAGCGACCTCTCTCTCTATCCCAACCATACGGTGTTTTGTTCGTTTAAAAAGTGTTTGTCCGAAAGTTTTACGTGTTCGTCTCGTCTTACTACGTCGTCAGAGCTGCCAACTCTCCCGTTTTTCCCGGGTTTCTCCCGTTTTCTGATCCATCTCCCGCCGCCCTCCGTTTTTCATTCTCCCCGGTTAACTCCCGTATTTCACAATGTCCAAACTTATTTTATTTATAATCAAATCAAAATGTGTGTTGAATGTTCTAAAGTTGCCAGATCATGTATCAAACGCAAGCATGAGAGGCAACGCAAGCGTCAGCCAATCAAAATGCTTTTGCAGCAAATACCGCAGCAACAGGCTGTGGCCATCAGATCACGTCTATGGTCACTCTCTCAAGAGCGGCAGAGCTAAAAAAAAACATGGCGGAGCAAACTCCCGTAAATGGTCGTATAAAAAATGCAGAAGCGGGTGTACCATCGAAGAAGATTAAATGTGCACTTTTAAGTCGGAATGGACCAAAGAGTATGATTCAATATCAAATAGTTAGTTTGTTATAATAATTTAATAAAGTGATTGTGAATACATAATAATAATACATAAAAAAAATTGGTTAATAACAAAACAGTAGTAGTTTAAGACTTGTGCATGAAACACTAATTGTTTCTGTTATGTTCATGAGAATAGATTTGGTTGTGTCATGAATTGATAAGTTATTGTAATAGTTAGTTAATAATAAGTGATTGTCAATGAAATTCATTGTGAATACATACCATAATGATACATAAAAAATACGTTTTTTGTTAATGAATACCAGCTATTGTGTATTTATTTATATACTGAAGACTACATGATGAATATGTTGTCTATAAATAGCTACTTTATATGCACAACATCCCTTAAAAACCAACATTTGTAACCACCTCTGTCACCCCATGCTCCCACCCCGGATCCCGCCGCCCCCCGCCGCCGAAATCTCCCGGATTTTGCTAGTCAAATGTTGGCAGGTATGTATTGTAGTACGACGACGAAGTAGTACAAGCAGGCAGTTTCTACTTGATATCTGCAAAAGCAAGTTTTGCAGCGTTCTGGACTTTGCAACAGAGACGCTAAAGGAACTCGGACTACTCCGGCCTGCAATAACACCGGACTCGCCTGCTACTCCTCCCCCGGAAAGAAGGCGTCGGAAGCGGTGTGAGAGGAAGCAGAAGAGGGGCAAGCGCGGAGGCGTCCGGGCCAGGCTAGTGGCCAGCTCAACTCGCCCAGCCATACCATCCATTCTCCTGGCAAATGTACGATCACTGGACAACAAAATGGATCACATACGACTGCTGAGATCAACGAACCGGACAGTGAGTAACTGCTGTGTGCTCGTCTTCACTGAGACTTGGTTAAATGACAACATTCCGGACTCTGCTGTACAACTGGAGCAGCTAGCATGCTATCGAGCAGACAGGGCCATTGTAAATGGAGGAAAATCACGAGGAGGAGGATTCTGTGTTTACATCCGTGACGAATGGTGCCGGGACACTGTAGTAGCATGCAAACACTGCTCACCACTGGCGGAGTTTATCATCATAAAGTGCCGTCCTTTTTACCTGCCAAGGGAAATTACTGCGATTCTGCTAGTCGCAGTATACATCCCGCCTACCAACAACAACAGCGATAGGAACGCGGCTCTTAGTGAACTGTACCAGGCTGTCAGTGAACAACAGACGGCACACCCAGACGGTTTCACCATCTTCGCTGGAGATTTTAACCATGCTGATCTTAAAACTGTACTTCCAAAGCTACACCAGCATGTTGATTTTCCAACAAGAGGAGATAACATCCTGGACCTGGTCTACACTACACACAAAGGAGCATACAAAGCCACCCCCCTCCCCCACATTGGACTTTCTGACCATATCACTGTTATGCTAATGCCCGCATACAGACAAAGGGTAAAAGCAAACAAACCAGTTCGTAAGCAGGTAAAAGTGTGGCCTGAGGGAGCCTCCGATGCTCTTCAAGACTGCTTTGACACAACAGACTGGGAAATGTTTAAGCAGGCAGCCACTTACAACATCCAGACAGACATAGAGGAGTATACAGACACTGTAACCTCTTACATCACCAAGTGCATCGATGATGTGACCCACACAAAAGACATCATCACTCGGGCTAACTGGAAGCCATGGCTGACAGGGGATGTCCTCAGGCTGCTGAGGGCCAGAGACAAAGCCTACAGAGCTGGGGAAGAAGCTGGCATGAGAACAGCGAGAGCCAACCTGTCCCGTGGCATCAAGGAAGCAAAAAAGGAATACACTCACAAGATAAACACCCACTTCAAAGACAGCAGGAACGCACAAAGCCTATGGCAGGGCATTCAGGCCCTCACGGACTACAAGCCCGCGCCACAGAGCTGTGAGAGCAACATCCCTCTGCTCAACAATCTGAACCGCTTCTTTGCTCGCTTTGAAGCACAAAACAGCACTTGCCCACAGAAGACCCATCCCCCTCTACACGAGCAGCCCCTGTGCCTCTCTACCGACAGCGTGAAGAGGACACTTGCTGCTATCAACACCCGTAAGGCAACAGGTCTAGACAACATACCAGGTCGTGCGCTGAAGGACTGCGCAGAGGAGCTTAAGGATGTCTTTACAGACATCTTTAACACTTCCCTGAAGCAAGTCATCGTCCCATCATGTTTCAAAGCTGCCACCATCAAACCTGTGCCGAAGAAAACTGCTCCATCCTGCTTCAATGACTACCGCCCTGTGGCACTGACACCCATCATCATGAAGTGCTTTGAGCGGCTTGTCCTGTCACACATCAAATCCATTCTCCCCCCCACCCTGGACCCCTGCCAGTTTGCATACCGAGCCAAACGGTCTATAGAGGATGCAATCTGCCTGCGCTCCCACACCACCAGACTCACCAACAGCTTCATACACCAGGCTGTTAGGATGCTGAACTCTCTCCCCCCTCCCCCCCCCACCCTCAGCTACATAACATCCTGGACATTGGACCCACAGTGGCCGCCTTGCACTACTCCACTTGCACACTTGTACACTTTGCACACTTTGCAACTTGTTGTTGTCCTGAAAACACACTTCTGCTGCTCTTACATAACTTGCACCACTATGCCACTTTCCTTCTTACTTAGGTCAAACAGAACTACCTCAGCCTTTCATTGGCCCGACTTGCACTACTATTTTAATGACTGTCTATGCACAATTTTAACCAAATTTTGCTGCTCTTATTTCTTCACTATATGTGCCTTCTTATTTACTTATTTTTTTGATGCTTGAATGTTATGTTTGTCTGTGGACTTAATTGGTAAAATATGTCTTGTCTTCACTGTGGGATAGTGAGAAACGTAATTTCGATCTCTTTGTATGTCTGGCGCATGTGAAGAAATTGACAATAAAGCTGACTTTGAAGGGTAGAAGTATCCATAACCATACTAGGTTGATTCTTGATATGTTAGATTATAATGACTTCATTAATACGGATGGCTTTGTGCTATTTCTAGATTTTTACAAGGCTTTTGATTGTGTTGAACATCCTTTTTTGTTGGAAGCATTACATTTTTTGAGCTTCGGGGAAAATTCTCGTAATGTTATTAAGATGTTTTATACTGCTATAAGCAGTTCTGTTTCCCTGAATCCCGGATTTACCCCTAGGTTTGAAGTACTGCGAGGCATCTGACAGGGATGCCAATTGCTAACAGTTCTTTTCAATCATACCACGGAAATAGAAGGTATTACTTTTTTCAATAAGGAATTAAAAATAAGTCAATTTGCAGATGATACATCCATATTTTTAAAAGATAATTCAATGGTAGATAAATCCCTAAATACAATCTCTTTTTTTTCAAAAGCTTCAGGACTCACTTAATATAAAAAAATGTGAACTTCTCCCCATTCATACTAGTGACGAGTCCGACGCAGTCATTGCTTCAATCAGAGTTGAACCTGAGGTGAAATACTTAGGAATAACATTATCTAAAAACCTTATTAGAAGAGAAGACATTAATGTTTAAAATCGTATAACAGATATGAAAAAATCCCTCAGTCACTGGCTAACAAGAGACCTTAAAATTTTTGGAAGGATAATTTTATCTAAAGTAGAAGGTATATCTAAATGAATCTATCCTTGTCACTCCTTGTTCGTTTCTAACAACAATATTAGAAAAGACAATTCAGTTATTTTCCAGTTCATATGGAGAAACAAAACTCATTATATTAAAAGATGAGAGAATATGAGAAGGGTGGTGTTAAAGCCCTTGACTTTGAAGCATTGGTCGGTACCTTTCGGATAAATTCGATTAAATCGTACTTGTCTCGGGCTAATTCAATGTGGTTTTATGTTCCTAGATCTTTGTTTAACAAATTGGGGGTTTTAGACTTTCTTCTAAAATGCTATTTTGAGGTCTGCAAAATCAACACAGTCTCTCTCCCTACGCGTCAAATGTGTGACGCATGGCCAAGGATCCCTGGCGTCAATATCCGACGAGAAAGGATTCCCTTTTTCGTCGTTTTTCGACGCGGGGGTCCGTCAGATACACATTCACGTTGTACCTTGTTATCTGAATGGGAAATGCAATATTTTAGGACAGATACACCACTAATCGTGTTTCTAATGACATTTCTAGCGAGAAATATACTTTTTCTTGCATATACTCATCAGTATAGTGAATGTGTATGATCTTTATTAATCTTTATCTGAATGTCAAATGCAATATTTTAGGACCGAGTCACCATTAAACGTGTTTCTAATGACATTTCTAGCGAGAAATGTACTTTTTACTTGCATAATCTTCAGTCAGTGATTGTGTCTGATCTTTAGTTTTATGGTTATTAGGACGATTTTATCCGCTCGCTCGCATGTTTCAACGACGTCAGGTTGCTAGGGACGCTGCTGTCGCTAAACTAGCAGCTCACGTGTTTTCTGCGGTTGTGTTATTAAACCTTTACTTTATGTAACTTTTAATGATGTCATTGTAGTGAGTGTAACATAATTCACCTACAGTATATTATTATGTGTTGTTCTTTACTCTGTATTAGGCATGTTGTTTATTGTCTCAGTGTTTCAGGGATCACTGTCCCTTTAAGGATTACGAGCTTCTCATAACGCGGAGCCCGAGGGGCGGAGCCCGATGCGGGACTTACTTATTAGCTGCACGTTTCGATTGCTTCACTCTCTTTCGAAATAAACGAGTCACCCAACTGTGTGCTCAACATGCGAAATTGTGTCTCTCATTCAATGCAATTTCCACACTGGTGACCCCGACGTTAGTCTTCTGGACGTATCCAAGGACACGGCACGACCATGACCACAAACACTGTTACTCTCAAGCTCCCCGAATTCTAGGAATCGTTGGCGTCGGCATGGTTCGCCCAGACCGAAGCGCAGTTCACATTGCGGGAGATCACCGCGGATACGACGAGGTACTACTACGTTGTGTCAGCTCTTGGAAATTCGACAGCATCCAGAGTGGTGAGCCTCCTTAAAAATCCTACGGCAAGGGAGAAGTATGCAGCACTCAAAGCCCACCTGTTAAAGACGTTTGAACTGTCGGACGCCTGAGAGAGAGCCAGCAGGCTTTTCTCACTTCAAGGGCTCGGTGACAGCAAACCGTCTGAGCTCATGGACCGTATGCTGGATCTCATGGGTGAGCACGAGCCCGATTTTCTTTTTGTTCAGCTTTTCCTGCGTCAGCTGCCTTCCCAAGTGAGGGCTACTTTAGCCAACACCATGATCACTGACTGTCGGAGGCTGGCTGAAGAGGCTAATAAAGGGCACTGTGTGGCCGTGATTTTTCCCGCGCACATTGCTCCTGTGTCCCTGGACGACTCCACGCTCATCGCTGCCACCACTTCTCGTCGGCAGCTGTCTTCTGACCCCCAGCAGTCTTCGGGCCCGCAGCAGTCTTCAGGCATGTGTTTCTACCATGCAAAGTTTGGACCGAAGGCTCTTAAATGCCATCCGCCATGCAGTTACGGCGGGTTGGGAAACGCCAGGGCCGGCGCTCGGTAGTGGCCATGAGCGTCGGCCGTGTTGGCAGGCTGCTTTTCATCCGCGACAGCATCTCCGGACGTCGATTCCTGTGTGACACAGGAGCACAGAGGGCTCCTGCCTGCTTCCCGGTTGGACATGGTGACCGACGGCCACGGCCCCCCTATGGAAGCTGCTAATGGTAGCCCCATCCGTACCTATGGGACGAGGTACATTGAATTGTGTTTCGGAGGCCACCGGTTTGGCTGGGACTTTGTTACAGCAAAGGTCTCCGTTCCCCTCCTCGGCGCCGATTTTTTGTGTGCGCATGGACTGTTGGTGGATGTAAAGAACCGTTTTGTTCCTATGCGTGCACGCTCAGCGGGGCTGACTCCATACGACTGTCTAGCATGCTCTCCACCTCAGATGACTTCCACCGTCTGCTCGCCAGTTTCCCAGCCCTCACTCAGCCTACTTTCTCTGCGTCTGCCGTGAAGCATGGTGTGGAGCACCATCTCGTCACTACTGGTCCACCCGTCTACGCCCGTGCTCGGCGCCTCGACCCGACCAAGCTTGCCATTGCAAAGGCTGAGTTTGCAAACATGGAGCGCTTGGGTATAGTCCGCCGGTCCGACAGTCCGTGGGCCTCACCCCTCCACATAGTCTCCAAACCCGGCGGCGGCTGGCGCCTGTGTGGCGACTACCGGCGGCTAAATGAGGCAACGACGCCTGACCCGTACCCAGTGCCGAATATTCAGGATTTTTCGGCCCACCTGGCTGGTATGGTGATTTTTTCCAAGGTGGACCTTGTCCGGGGATATCATCAGGTGCCTGTACACCCACTGGACGTTCCCAAAACAGCAGTGATCACACCGTTTGGTCTGTTTGAGTTCCTGCGGATGCCGTTTGGCCTTAAAAACGCAGCTCAATCTTTTCAACGCCTCATGGACTCTGTTTTGCGGGGGCTGCCTTTTCTTTTTTGTGTTACTTGGATGACATCCTAGTGGCAAGCACGTCCAAATCCCAGCACCTGGTTGCACCTCCGGACACTTTTTGAGCGGCTCAGCCAACATGGGCTAATTGTCAATCCCGCCAAGTGCCAGTTTGGTCTCTCCATCATCGATTTCCTGGGACACAGAGTCACTAAGGACGGTGCAGCCCCTCTCCCGTCAAAGGTGGAGGCGGTCGCACAGTTCCCACGCCCGCTCACTGTCAAGTCCCTGCAGGAGTTCCTCGGCATGGTGAATTTTTTACCACCGTTTTCATCCCTCGAGCCGCCCAGGCTCATGCGACCCTTGCATGAGGCCTTGCGCAAGGTAAGCCCAAGCACGCTGTGGACTGGACTGAGAGCAGGGACCAAGGCTTTTGTTGCCACTAAGGCAGCCCTGGCGGAACGCCACCATGTCGCTGGCACACCCTTCTCCCACAGCTTCCATCGCATCACCTCGGATGCCTCGGACTACGCTGTCGGTGTGGCCGTCTACGAGCAGTGGGTGGGCGGGGGGGCTGGCCTGGCAGCCGCCTTGCCTTCTTCAGCCGTCAGTTGCGTCCCAACGAGCAGAAGTACAGCACTTTCGACCAGGAGCCGCTTGGTCTCTACCTCGCCATCAGACACTTTCGTTCCCTGTTGGAAGGTCGACACTTCACCGCTTTTGTCGACCATAAGCCGCTTACTTTCGCCATGGCCAAGGTGGCTGAGCCGTGGTCTGCCCGCCAGCAACGTCATCTGTCCTACATTTCTGAGTTCACCACGGATTTATACAGCACGTTTGCCGGTAAGAGGACAACCAGGTGGCGGGACTGCCTGTCACGGGCTGTGGTAGGAGCAGTCCATCTTGGTTTGGATTACAACCGCATTGCAGCAGACCAGACCACAGACCCAGACGTGCAACTCCTGAGGAACTCGACTACAGGACTGAAAATAGAGGATGTGGTTTTTAGCGATGCCGGCACCATGCTCCTCTGTGACATCTCCACAGGCAGCAGGGCTGGACTGGGATCAAAAATCGGCCCGGGCATTTTGAGCTGAGACCGGCCCACCAGGTATTGATGGAAAGACAATGAAGCCTATGAATGAAAACAAACCTTCTTGTGACACTGCTTGTACACTGTCTTGCTAGTGTATGCAGTTGTCTAATGAACTTAAACCATCCTCCCAGCCCTGTTATCCTATACAGTGCTTAGCAGAAACCAAAATGCTTCTTGATCTAGTTAACCTCCTGAACAGTGTACATATGATGGGATCTTGAAATTAGGACAGAGAGGAATAGAGGTCAGCCATGATCACACCACCAAAAAAAAACAGCATGCCTCAAACATGGTAAGCTTTAAAGAGTGACAGGAGACAAAGAGAGAAAGGTGAGACAGAATAACACTTGATGGACTTACTTATATGATCACACTACAGTTATCTTTACACTAGAAAATGTGGGAACATAGTGGATCACATTATTCTATACAGTACTTACTTAGAGGAACCTCTTTAACAAACAATGTATGATGGGATTCCTGAACCACTTCAATAAACAGTCACCTTTGACCTCAAATATGGCAACCTTTAAAAAGTGAAAAGAAACAGACAGAGAAAGATGGGAATAATTAACGCTTGATGGACTTGCTCAGATGATCACACTATAGGTATCTTTACACTAGAAAAAAATAGTTGAATCACATATTCTATACAGTACTTACTTAGAGGGAACCTCTTTAACCAAACAATTTATGATGGGATTCCTGAAAGTTGGACAGAGAGAAACAGAGATGAGATGAATATTAATGTTATAATGACAGATTGTGGTGAGTATTTTTTACGAGACTAATGTACTCACCATTCAATTAACCATCACTTTTGACCTCAATATGGCAACCTTGAAAAAAGTGAAAAGAACAGAGAAAGGTGAAGAATAATTAACACTTGAGGACTTGCTCAGTATGATCACTATACAGGTATCATTTACACTAGAAAAAAATTAGGTTAGAGTCATATTCTACTAGATACAGACTAATTAGAGGAACCAAGGCAGCATGTCTAGTGAACCTCCAATACACTGACAGCTTGATGGGCGATTCCTGAAAGTTGGGCAGAGGCAACAGAGGATTAATGAATTATTTAAATTTTATATTGACAGATGTGTGCATCTTGATTGATATTTTACAGACATGAACTGTAGTCCAAAATACAAGCTTCGTTTTCCGACTTTGAAGAGCTTCCGGAAAAATATAATTATAGTGAACAATGGAACTGTGTATTTTTTTTCAGGTAAAACCTCTTTTCGGCCGCGAAAAGAGGCCGTTTCTTTGGGTCCATTCACAACACTGTAACCTATGTTGTAAATCTCTGGGCAGGGCTATGGGCTGGCGTTGCTAACGGGAGGAGTGTAGAGAGTCTTCTACTGTAATTAAAGTACTTAGGGGCTATTTGTAGATCATACAACCCCACTTTGAAAAAAAAGCTACTATCCCTTTAAGGAGTCCTATCAGAGGGTCAATCTGTGGGAGAAACAAACCCAAGACGAGACAAGACGCCTCAGTCCAATTGGTGAGACACGGTGGTGGGCCAAGCATGATACTCTCCAAAAAATCTTTGGACATTTTGGAAAACCAGAGAATGGCCTTAATCTTGTGTGACTA
>OLKM01007100.1:7500-12621 GCA_900291075.1 Melanogrammus aeglefinus | reverse complement strand
ACACACACACACACACAGTACTGATGACTCAGCGTCTCTGTGCGATTATAGTCTCTCTTTCTCTCTCTCTCTCTCTCTCGTCTCCTCTCTCTTCGTCTCTCTCTCTCTCTCTCTCTCTCTCTCTCTCTCTCTCTCTCTCTCTCTCTCTCTCTCTCTCTCTCTCTCTCTCTTCTGGAAAGTATAGCATGATAAAGATCTCCCATAGTCAGATTTTCAGAAGGTTTACATTTATTATCGAAATGGTATATAATTCCTATTGATGGTAAATCTTTGTAGTGATTTTCAGACGTCATCATTTTGGTTTAATGGGCTTGAGATCATTTTTGTCATAATCCTATTACGACCTGATTAATGCAGATGTTGATAGTTTATTGATTAATAACCAAGAGGTCTATGGCGAAAATGTTTTTCAATGTTGTAAATTACTTTTTAGACGAAGGCTTATTTTTTTGTGTTCTGTATGGGAACACAGCTGGCCGCAGAACATTGTTTCAGTTATTAAAGAGAACGTGGCTCACCTGTTGATGATTAGTTAAAGTCTGCTGCTTCTATTGTTTAGTCCTCGTGTTTATTGTGTTCATGTAAGGGAACTATTTTTCTGTTCTTATTTGTTAATGAAGGCATTAATTGTAATAAACAACTCAGTGGATCCAACTGAATGTTGTCGTGTGTTCAGCCGATGATTTCTCGTTTTATTAGTGAATAATGCTTCCATAAGTGCCTTAAGAATATTAATATATCAATCAGATAAATAGAACAACAAATGTTTTTCCGATATTATTACTCAGACCTCCTCCCTGGGTTTTGTTTGGGGGGTGCCCACACGCCGCTCTCTCTCTCTTCTCTCTCTCTACTCTCTCTCTCTCTCTCTCTCTCTCTCTCTCTCTCTCTCTCTCTCTCTCTCTCTCTCTCTCTCTCGCTCTCTCCCCGTCTCTATTATTGTGCAATCGTTCAGTTAAAGGCTGTAGAGAAAACACAATGAGAAAGACTAAAATGTCTCGTATGTGCCGTCACGCTCCCTGTGACTGGCGTGGACAAGACCGACCATCTCCCCATCGGCATATCTGGAACTCTCCACATGCCCAAACTTATAATGGCTTTCACCTCTTTTGATGCTTTTATCCTCCCCTTGGAAAAAACATTAACTTCTTCACGAAAATGTTTAGTTTTCTTTGCATGAAAAATGATCATTTAAATCCTCAAACATCATATGTGTAGCCCGGGGCACATGAAGACTGGGACCTTAAAATAATGACTTTCTCTCCATTGAAACCCGTTCCTATTTTTCGGTGTCATAGGTCCCACGGGCTCTACCGGAAGGGGCGTGGCTTCACCACTCTCTAGGTCCATGATTAGCCCTAGGCTAACGTCTAGGCTAACACTTTACCCGGGATAACGTCAAACTGTCGCCGTGCTAACGGGACTAAACACCAACCGCCGCAGTGTGGGCAGCTGGGGCTGGGGGAGGGCTGCGGGGGGACGGGGCGCCCCACCCCTCCTCGTCCCAGCCGCCGGCGTGGCCGTCGACGGGCCAGACGTCGGAGGGCGGCGGAGACGGGGTCCCCGAACGGCCCCCTAAGACGGAACACGCCGGGGCCCGAAGGGAGTTATTTTATCACCACATTTATAACACACACACACACACACACACACACACACCACAACACACACACACACACACACACACACACAACACACACACCACACACAACACACACGGTACACAGAAAGACATATATCACACACAGGGTTTAAATGGCCCGCCACTCGCCAAATGCGGGTAAAATTATGTTTTGGCGGGTAAAATAAATAGGTTACCAGGGAAGGGGAAGGGAGAGGCGGCCGAGAGGGGGGAAAGAGAGAGAGCACTTGCGGAGAGAGAGCGTCTTCCTGCCACATGGTAGAAAAACAAGGCATAAGAGAGATGGTCTCCATCTGAGAGCTTGCTCACTGAGGCGCTTTGCAGCGTTCTGCATTGTCCCCAACAGTGTGTGAAACTGTTTGACATCGAGAGAGAGAGAGAGAGAAGAGATCGAGAGAGAGAGAGAGAAGAGAGAGAGAGAGAGAGAGAGAGAGAGAGAGAGAGAGAGAGAGAGAGAGAGAAGTGGAGAGTCGTTTATCTATAATTACAGAATTCTCTCATGACTGAGCAGCCGTTGTGAATCACCATCCATCATTAATATGCGGATCATAAGGCTGGTGGGACAAGCGTGTCACTTTTACACACACACACACACACAGGCAGGACATACGCTTGACAAGATGAATGAGTGTTCTTCCCAATTACCCCATGCTGTGTACAATGATGTACAAGCATGACCGAAACAGAAGTGCATCTTGTATAAATGTTGGTTGCACTGCAAACAGCCCAAACCCTAAACAATGATGTTTTTGAAATCCAAACTTTTATTTGAGACGCTAAATGTTTCATTTTACTCAACTTACTTAGAGCGAAGGAATAATTTGCCTTGCGTTTATAAATTTTAATTTAAAAATGAATTAACCAAGGGTTGACTGCATCGCAGACCGCAGGTTCTTATTGTGACCACAGCAAAAGAAATTTAGAAAATTATAGATTATTTTTGTCCAATATTCTATGCAAGATTCTAACGAATAACTGCATGTATGCAAATTTCCGTAAAGACATGACAAGGACATAGAAGTGGCAGACGGATTCCCCCCCCCCCAAGCCGTGCTCTTTGCGCAGTGTGATTTTGAAGAAATATTTTAGACTTTCTTGACAGAAAGTTAGATGAAGATCTTCCTGCCTAACATCAGGCTTCGTGACAGGAAATTTTCAGTTTGAAATAGCAGAATGCGCCAGAGTTGAGGAAGATGAACAGAAATCCCTTCATCTTCTTTGAGCTTCGGGGCGTTGATACCCAGAATGCTTAATACGTGTGTGCTGGTTGATGTATTGCCTACCAGACCTTGGTCCATGCGGAGGAGTCTCGGTCGGTGGATCTGGGCTTGTGAAGCAGGGAGCTGTGGTGGCATGTGTCAGAGCCATGGTGTCTGGGAGGAAGAAATATAACTTAACTCTCAGTTCTAACTCTCAGTTAGAACAAAACCATCTTGAAGAAAACAGGCATCTGGCAAAGCTTACCAAAAAGGTTACCTTGCCATTGGCAGGCTGCTGAAATTTAATAGCCGGCTTTGCTGTAACTTTAAAACTAAATTCCAAAACAGTGGACAGACACCAATTCTACAGGCTGCAGATCTACTGATTGCGTTTCGAATTTCAAATGTTTCCCTCGCTGTCCACCGTCATTCAACATTTAAAAATGTATCAAAAGAGAAAGAAGAATAAAGGAGACGAAGAAGAAGACGACGACTACGAATCAAAGTACGAAAGATTTAAACAGAAGAAGATTAAAGCATGTGGACACATGGGGTGTAAACCCACCCGAAAAGGACTCAGGAGAGACTGTTGGAGGAACACATGCCTAAAAGAAAAGATGTAAGGAAACATGCGGTTCAATGAAAATGGTGAGAAGAGAGTGGCCTTGTGTACAAAGCGGTTGCGAACCACAATGAAGTGCCAACATCTGTCAACGGCACTCGTGCCAACCGTTGCCTGCACGTTCGTGGTCGGAACTACACAATGAAACTGGAGTCCGTGAAAGACCACGAGAAATCAAATGCTCACACAAATGCAGCAAGGATTTCCACGGCCGCGGCAGAGATCCATCGCGACTACGGCAACGGTGCAGGCACTCACAGCGATGACCGACCCCACCGCCACGAAGATGAAGAACCTCTTCCGCAACGTTCATGCCTTGGCTAAACGATCAAGACCGCTATATATTATTTATTATTATTATGTATATATATTATTATAATATATATTATAGCTTTATTCATCCACATCTCAGTTACGGTAATATTGTTTGGGCCAGCACTTATCCTTCTAATTTTCAGAAATGATTAATCGCGCAAGAAAGAAATTTGTTAGATTAGCCACCTTCTCTAAGTATTTGTCGTCCATCTGCACTCTGTTAAGAATCTTCAGATAACTTGTCAGTCTACGATATTAATTATACTTTCTTCAGTGTATTTATTTATAAAAATATATCCAGTCTTTCCCCAACTTGCTGCCCAAATCCTTTCATGAATTCTTTACAGTTAACTCTCAGGTCCATTCTACAACACAAGACAGACTGATATAAACTTCATCCCCCTTTTGCGCACTAACTCATACTCAGTTTTCTTTTTGCTTACAGAGGCTTCCATATACTTTGGAATTCCCATCTTTCATGTTGTTAAATTATCTTCATCCCTCAATACTTTAAGTTAAGACTGAAAGCCTTACCTGTTAAATCAAAGTTCCTAATAGTTTCTTTTCAGTATATTTGTCATTGGATCATTATCTCTGTTACATGCTTCATACACTCAGTTAAAATACAATTATTTATATTTATACCATACCATGTTTTATTTCTGACACTTCTTTGATGTGTGCTAATAAAATGCACTTGTATTGCTCTCATTTTTGTGTGTTATTTGTTGTTTCTTTCTCCTATTGTTGTTGTTGATTTATCCTCTGAATGTGTATATTTCTTGGGGAGGTGCTTCTTATAAGCCATGTGCTAGGTTTTTTTTTAACCTCTCCTGCACTTACTATTCTTCTTTGATTTCTGTTTTTTCTAATTGTCTTTTTTTATGGTGCAAATAAATAAATACAAAAAATACAAATACTCCTCTAGGGAACAGGGTGCTGGGTCCTAGGAGACTCCTCTAGGAAACAGGGTGCTGGGTCCTAGGAGACTCCTCTAGGGAACAGGGTGCTGGGTCCTAGGAGACTCCTCTAGGAAACAGTGGTGCTGGGTCCTAGGGAGACTCCTCTGGGAAACAGGGTGCTGGGGGTCCTAGGAGACTCCTTAGGGAAACAGGGTGCTGGGGTCCTATGGAGACTCCCTAGAGGGAAGAGGTGCTAGGGGTCCTAGAGAACTCCTCTAGGGAACAGGGTGCTGGGGTCCTAGGAGACTCCTCTAGGGAACAGGGTGTTGGGGTCCTGGAGACTCCTCTAGGGAACAGGGTGCTGGGGTCCTGGGAGACTCCTCTAGGGAACAGGGTGCTGGGGTCCTAGGAGACTCCTCTAGGGAACAGGGTGCTGGGGTC
>OLKM01007100.1:0-2500 GCA_900291075.1 Melanogrammus aeglefinus | reverse complement strand
CTGGTTCCTTCTCCCGGGTCCCTGATATTAGGGGGTTTTTCCCTGCCCTTTGGGGGCTTGGGTCAGGGGGCGTCCTTTAAGAAGGCGGCCTGTGAAGCCCCTTCAAGATCTCTGGTCCAGGGCGTTCTTATAACGCTTTGACCTGATGGGGATGTGGTGTTTCACGGCTGCTCCGACGGCCGGGGAGTGTCCCCCCAGCAGAGCCATCCCCCAAATTACAGACATGTTGCCCTGGCTGAGAATATATTGAGAAACACACTCAATAATTATTATGATGACATGGAAATAAACACAGGACTACACACACACACACACACACACACACACACACACACACACACACCACACACAACACACACACACACCACACACACACACACACACACTACACATGCGCACACACAACACCACACACACATACGATGGGCTGGTACTTCGCTTGCGAAAGATCATAGGAGGAGTTTAGGAGTTTCAATTCCTTTTGCTTTGCTTTGAGGCAGGCACGTTGGTGTGGGAGAATAGCCAATCCTTGACCAACAGATTTTCTGGCAACTGGTGCACTTGTACTCCTGGCCGTGTGGCTGTGGTAGCAGTCTGGATGGATGCATCAACCTTTCGGCCGGGCACGTTTGTGCATTTCAGCTGTCCTATTGGTGTTGCTGAGCTTGACGGCAGCTTTGTTTACTGCCGAGCGCCAAGCGTTTTTATCAGCGGCCGTGGACTCCCACGTTTTAGACTCCAGACCTGCCATGGTAAGTTGGTATTTGAGCTGGTCTTTGAAGCGTTTCCAAGGTCCACTTCTGTCACGCTTGCCCTGACACAGCTTACTGTAAAGGACAGATTTTGGCAGCCTGTTTTCCTCCATGCGTGAAACGTGACCAGACCAGCGCAACTGGCGGACCAGCATGGTGGCTTCCATGCTGGGTAACTGAGCTCTCTCCAGGACTTCCATGTTGGCGGTGTGGTCCTGCCACCTGATGTTTAAGATGGAGCGCAGGCAACGTTGATGGAAGCACTTGAGCAGCCTCAGCTGCTTCCTGTAAAGGACCCAGGACTCTGAGCCGTACAGTAAAGTGCTGAGTACAGCAGCCCTGTATACTTGGATTTTAGTGGTCAGTCGCAGTGAGTGGTTGTCCCACACCCGTTTGCGGAGCCTGCCAAACGCACTGTTTGCTTTGGAGAGTCTGTTGTCAGTGTCTTTTGTGATTGAAGCATCATTTGAGATTACACTGCCCAAGTATGTGAACTGATCCACTGCACTTAAGCAGGTAGTGTCAATGGTGATGGATGGTGGGATGTACTGTACGCGGGGCGGTGGCTGGTAGAGCACTTCTGTTTTCTTGAGACTTAAGGTGAGTCCGTAAACTTTGTTGCTGCTGAGAAGCGGCTTACAATGAGCTGCAGTGCCTCCTCTGTGTGTGCTAAGAGGGCACAGTCATCTGCAGAGAGTAGTTCTGTGATATTTTTGTCAGTGGTCTTCGTCTTAGCCAGAAGTCGGCGTAGATTAAAAATACCACCATCAGTTCTGCATGTGATGTCCAGGCCTTCAGTCACATCTGCTGTGGCTTCTTGAAGCACCATGCTGAAGAAAATGGCAAATAGGGTTGGTGCAAGCACGCACCCTTGCTTCACCCCGTTGTTTATGGGGAAGGGCTCTGAGATGCTGCCAGTGTGTTTAACCTGGCCTTTCTGTCCTACATGAAGTTGTTGGAGGATGGTGAGGAACTTGGGGGGGCAGCCGAGTTTGAACATGATTTTCCAGAGGCCCTCCCTGCTGACCGTATCGAAGGCCTTTGTGAGGTCGATAAAGGCAGCATAGAGGCCCATGTTTTGCTCCCAGCATTTTTCCTGGATCTGCCTCAGGATGAAAACCATGTCTGTGGTTCCCCCCCCGGATCTGAAGCCACACTGGCTTTCGGGGAGAACTTCTTCGGCGACAGTAGATGTAATTCTATCGAGAAGGACCCTGGCTAGGATTTTACCAGCGGTCGAGAGAAGGGAGATACCACGGTAGTTTGAGCAGTCAGACTTTTCCCCTTTGTTTTTGTATAGGGAGACAATCAGTGCATCTCTAAAGTCATTGGGGATTGTGCCCTTCTCCCAACATACAGCAAACAAGTCTGTGAGCCTGTAAAGAAGTGCGTCGCCCCCCTGCTTGTAGACTTCCGCAGGAATCCCGTCACTTCCAGGTGATTTGTGCGATCGTAATTTGCATATGGCAGATGCGACTTCTTTCAGGGTAGATGGTATATCCAGTTCAGACCTTGATTCCTGCTGGGGTATCCTGGCTATAGATGTCTCTTGGACAATCCGTCTGTCTTCAAAGAGGCAATTGAAATGTTCAGCCCAACGTTTCATGATAGCCTCTTTGTCTGTCAGGAGGGTTGAACCATCTGATGTCTTGAGAGGTGTTTGAGCCTGGTGGCTGGGACCATATGCTGATTTCAGAGCTTCATAAAAGGATCTTGTGTCACCCATGTCTGCGTAAAGTTGTGTTCTC
>OLKM01007099.1:0-12622 GCA_900291075.1 Melanogrammus aeglefinus | reverse complement strand
AGTTAACTCGTGGTGTCTCCTCTCTCAAAGCTGGGATATTCTCCTACTCTCGGGTTCACCACTTGTTCACTCTCCCTATGTGTGATTATGGTCACTAGACCATGTTACTGTACCTGCTGGACTATCACCATGAGCACTTCTACTTCCGTACAACTTGGCTCTGAAGCATTTTCTGTACTCTGTACTCGACTCTCCTGGGTGATCTCTCTAGTCCTGGGTCTCACCACTGTCATCGCCATCGCTTGATCTGGCTCACTGGAAAATGTAGTCCTCCCTCAGCGTCTTTCTGAAACTTTACTTCACACCATCCCTTTTTTGTCTTTACGGTCCTTGTCCGTTACGCCTGCATGTGCGTCTTTGTGTGTGTCATTTTCTGCCAAAAACTGCACAATGTCTTCTGTCGACCATGCTTTCGCTCTGTGGCCTTTGTGCCACACCTGAAGCTGAAGAATCCACACCCCCATTCTCTGAGTCCGTCTTTGTTCAAGCCACGCGCGCTCGTACTTGTTGGCCGCCATCGGTTTTCCCTTGTGTTTTTCATCACACTATCATTGGAGTCAGCTGCTTTTAAATCTTCTCTGTCTCTTTCAAAACTACGGCAGTTTTTAGTCTTGGAATCTGCAACCGTGATGTTATCGTCTGTATGTGCCACATGTATTGCGAAATGCTTGAAACTCTCAAGCAATCATTTTAAAGCCATAGCAACTAGCAGGCTGTCTCCAAACGTTTCTCCCGCGTTCCGCAGTGCTGGTAAATGGCGGGTTTCAGGCTCTGATGATATAGTCCATTACACCTTTTCATCGTTAGCCTTCTGTAGCGATGTCAACGTGGTGTACAAGTTTAATATACGGGGCTTTCCCCTCCCCGCATAATACTCTCAATATTTGCAGAGCCTTCCTTCCATCGGGCACTATCCCTTACATTTTAACTAATGAGAGGCTTTTGTCATCTCTAACAGCAAAATAACTCCGCATTAAGCGTCAGCATTTTTCTTTGTATCTGCTGCTATTCTCGACTTCGTCCTCGCTCTCTTAACACAGTTATCTCTTTTAGTCCTGATAAAATGAAAGTGTCCCAACATTTTGGTCTCCCAAAGCTCATACTTACTCTTATCTCGTCCGTCGAACGTTTTCATTTTGAGACAATCTCCTTCGTTGTTTTCGCCATGTTAGCTTTACTAGTTTTTCTTAAGTATAGCAGAGTCCCGTTAGCACGGCAGTCCGTTGCCGGTTGCGACTTTCCAGTAGCTCGGTGGTAAACTTATCTTCGCGAACGACTCCTGGGCCATAACCTGTTTGGAGTTGTGTTACTGTACTGTGCAGTGCGTAAAAGTTGCATTCGAAGAAAAGATGAGTCTTCTTTAGCCTTCGGCATATTTATTTAGTAACTGCACAGCGCCACTACATCATCTCAGCGGTCACGACTGCTATTTTCCCCGCGTTCTACTACGGCATCTCAGCCGAAATTAAAAACTAATGAGGCAGATGCTGCGCCATAGCGCCTCCCCGTGGGCACCAAGCATATACACAAGTACATATCAATTCAGTAAACCACATCACATAGGCCTACAACTGAGGACATATCTTAACAAAATATCTACAGACAGATAATGACGGCTGTTGTAATATATGTAATGTCGTGTGATATACACGGCTGTAGCCCCGTTCAAGTGGGCTCCAGCCGTGAAAGTGTAGCGTTCATGTTTTGAGGTGGAAACACGACTCAATGAGTGAAAGTACTTCATGGTGTGTACCATACAGACATGAAAGCCATGAAGAAAAGCCTTAGTATAAACTCCCCTTTATGAAGCTGATTCATATGGCAGTACAAACAGCCCATGATGTATAATAGCCCATGTTGTTGTACAATACCCCGGCTATCGGACGGGTCGATAAACACACTGCCCTCTAGCGGCCACACAGGAACATATCAGAGTCTGCATTTTAGATACTCATGTGTTTTTAGTGTAGATCCCAGTGCACTGAGGCGCTTTCTCGTGTGTGTCTGCGCTGCATCCCAACCTTCCGTTAAAAAGAACAGCCCTCCGCCTCGTGATGTAAATTATTTTAGTCTATGCTATTTCTGATGACATGTTTCAACAGAATGTTTTCTTCTCCACATAATCGACAACACCATGTAAGGTTTTATAATTTTGTAGATAAGTTAAAGAATACAAACATGGCCGCTTTGCCAATTCCGCTAAAGCAAAGACAGACCAAAGGTTTACCTGGGTCAATAAGTACATGTAGACATGGCTTATTTACCATTCCGCCCACTCCCAATATAAACTGTTTGTTTACCTGTGTTTAAGAGATGCTTCATGAACCACCTTGTGGAAAAGTGTTTCCTCAAAGCACATGGTTGACTATTAGGGCCAGACAGGAACATGTGCATCTCTTAAAACATGGTCCAACACAGTGAAGATGCCATTCACATCTTCACATTACCTTCCCTTTCTTTTAAGCTTGCAAACACAGTTTCAAGCGCAGAAGATAAAAATGTTAAAATATTGTGCAAGTCATTTGTGCTAAATACACGGTTCAAAAGTCTCTCAGGTGACCTCCAATTCTTCAGTTCCATGATCAATCTTTCTTTGGCCAAACACTGCCACTCTTTACAGTGCCACAGCCCAAGCTCTGCAGACTTCCTCCATCCAGAACCACCTGCAAAATCTGCTCAGGCCTCTGCAGTTCCAGCAGATAACTTGGGCCTCTGAAGCAACCGGCCCTTCCCCGGGGCTGCCAGACTGGTCCCTCCACGGGATGTTATCCAGAAGTCCTCAGCCATCACTGTCCTCGGCACTGCTGTTCTGTTAAGGCTTGGCAATAGCTCCCCACAAGGCTCACGTCAGCAACAAGGAGTTCCCGAGCTATTCCTCCTTGAGGCTTGGGTCAACCCCACAGGACAGCAGTTCAACTCCACCAGTGATCTCTTCTCCTAGCAGGTCTCTTCGTCTACCTGCTCACCTTTCACCTGAGGCCCCACCATGAAGCTCCTTGAATGTTTTTCAAATTGTGGGTCCCCTCCACTCGGCTAGAGGAATCATCCCACCACTGCCACCAAATGTGAAAAAGCGTTTCCTCAAAGCGCATGGTTGTTGTTAAAAAGCATATTTTTACTTTAAAACAAACAATAGCACAACAGTCGATTAACTTGCACAACTCGAGCCTCCCTCCAGTCAAGAACTGTGGCCCTCTTAAGGAGCACCAGAATGGGTGTGGTTCAATTAACCTATGAGCCACAGCTGCAGACTATTAGGGCCAGACAGGAACATGTGCGTCTATTAAAACATGGTCCAACACAGTGAAGATGCCATTCACATCTTCACACACCTCTAGAAGGCAAGCTTGTTTACCTTGTGTCTCTCTTAGAATAAACCATGCGTTGAACATTTACCAATCTCCGTGTCATACCTAGCCCGAGAAGACCATACCACAATGAATCTAATTAGTTTTTCATCATTTCATTGGCAACTTTATTGCATCAGAAAATTGTCAACAGGCAGAATACAGAGTGAGAGAGGAATGCTGTCCTACCGGGCCAGATGGTAAGGGTTAGATATCTGAACTAGCTAGAGCTAACTAGTTGACTAATTAAATCCCACACACTGTCTGAAATAGCTAGCTAAACACCTGTCTTAATCAAATAATAGTTGGGTCTATACAGCCAACTGCATGTCTGGATTAATTCACAAGTAGGCCTACATCATGTGCACTTTGGGCAGAAGAACAAAGAGAACAATGCACTCGCTAGCCTATCGTGTAATTCTTAGTTGTGACATCTGCTGGCGAAATATGGCGAAATCTGCTGGCGAAAACTGCACCCCTGGTTTCAGTTTTGATATGACACGTGAATCAAGTCGAACGGAAGCATAATCAATGCATTAACTAACTATCCTCAAAACGACAAATTGTGATTCACAATTTAACAACAAGCGTGTGTAGCAGGCGTGTGTAACAGGCACACGCCATACTCCTTTGTCCTCACCTGGAAAAAAGCCCAGGAGGCGACTTGTGAATATTCATAAGATGTCGGCACTGCAACACCTTCTCATTGCACATACCTGCCCTTAAGGGCAGGGCAGGGATGTGAACATACCTGCCCTTAAGAGAAGGCATTGCAGTGAATTCCAGGAGGACGAAGGAACGTGTTTTGACAGGTACTTGTTTCGACGCTCCCAATTAAAGTAAGGTAAGATAAACGCTGTCTATGTCAAACCTGATATCCTCCTCATTATATTCAGGTCGTTTACACTTTTTTTTAAAGTTCAGGTGGTTTATAAAACTATTACTGCATAAAAAGAGCAATGCGCTTATGCCATTCTTACTTTCGCTTTCACTTAGTTCGCTCACGGAGAAACAACGAAGACCTTCACGGTTGTTATTATAAAATAGGATTAGTATTTTCAACAAACATTCTGGCTCCTTGGAACATTATAAGGGACCCTGAGTCACTGCTGATGAACAATCACTAGAGCCATAGCTCCAGGTGCAGACCTCCTGTAGGCCCGTGTCCAGGCCTACACCCAGTCCTCCAGGCTGGTGATTAGCCCCTAGGCCCTGAGATCTTCAGCAGCCAGATGACTGTTTTGGGTTTAGTATGGGATGGGCAAGGTGGAGGGTTTCACCCAAAAGATCCTAAGACCAATCAATCCAGTAAAGGATTTAGCCCCATGAACATAAAAGTGTTACATTATATTTGCGACACACTTTTAACACTCACAAATATATTTTCTTTATCACAGCAAAAGTACAAGCATTAGATCACAGTTAATGTAGACATACAAGGTTAACCACTATTTGTTTAACATCTCTAACGTTTTAAAATGTCATTATTTTGGTTTTGAGGAAAGTGTTAAAGACACAAGTTATAACATTTATTAACTGCTGAATATAAAAGCGCTTTTTTTTTATCTTTCTCCAGACGTTTCTGAACTTCAAGAAAAGTCTATAGCTGCATGGCAATGAGGATATGGCAGCCAAAGTATAGCATGTGTGTGGCCCATGTATTTAGAATATACCAAGCAGGATAAAACAAAAAAACTTATTTTATCATGATTGAATAACGAGACTTGCACTGACACACAGAAGAAATATGCAAAATCTGCCAAACACCATCAGATGGTTGAAGGTCATTCAAACTGGACCAACATGTTCTTCCAAATCATGTTCCTAATATGTTCAGTTTGTAATACTTATGGCGCTGCTAGTACTGTGTCACCATCGTGTGCCAGCGATGAATACAGAGTGGGACAGTTCTGCTGCCTTGCATGTCCTGCTGGTAAGAGTCCATTAACCCAGCTGTTGTCAGGCTGTTGTACAAAATTGTTCTGTATGATTTCTTCAACCAAATCCACTTGAAACCAACATATGATAACGTTCTTTCCAACAGGATATAGGGTTCGTAAGGATTGCACAGCGACACTCAATACATTGTGCTCAAAGTGCCCCGATGATACTTTCAAAGAAGGCCTTAGCGGACAGAAGCAATGCTCTGCCTGTACAACGTGTGACCGAGGTACATCTATATTATTAAATAGAAATGTCCCCCATGCATAGCCCATATGTTGTGGTGATGAGAATGTTGTGTTGTCCATGTCTATATCAGAGAAGTTGTGTTCATGTTTATATCAGAAAAATTGTGTTGTTCCTGATGATATCCAAGAAATTGTGTTGTTCATGTTGATATCAGAAAGGTTGGGTTTTTTTATGTTTATACATTCAGAGAAATTGCTTTGTTTATATCAGAGAAGTTTATTGTTCATGTTTATATCAGAGAAGTTGTGTGGTTCATGTTTGTGTCAGAGAAGTTGCGTTGTTGATGTTTATATCAGAAGTTGTGTACTCTCAGGTTGTCTCAGGTTCCTCTCTAACTGTTGTAATTGACAGGTCTGAAGGTGAAGAAGCGGTGTACTCCAACATCAGATACTGAGTGTGAGATCCCGGATGGATTCTTCTGTAGCATCTCAGCAGATAAAGACACATTCTCAGAGGCCACATTGTCATGCCAACCCCACACGATGTAAGTGGAGTTAATTAAACAATCTATACATAAAGCACAATAATGGTTGTTAAGAGTTAGGCTTGGGCAATATATCATGTACTGGTGTGGCTTTTATTTGCCTGTTCTTAAAATACATACCATAGTCAAAATGTTATGTTTGTTTACTCTTCTATTTAATAATACAAATGTCAGAAATAGATATTGTAAAAGTGTCGTTAATGCTTGACATTATAAATATAGTATATACTATAATATACTATGTAGTAATTTTCTCCAAAGCGGTGTACAGTGAATTCAGACACAGGGAGATACAGGTCATTAGGAACAGGTAGGGGTCAGACATCTAGCTCCACAACCTTCCTGAAGGCCTACGGGTTGGTTGTGGACATTGGGGATTGAACCCAGAACCTTTTAAACCTGGAGTCCAGCACCCAGTCTGCTACTCTTAGAACTAAACATGGTTTTGTCCTTCTGGTTTCAGATGTGATTCTGGGGTGCAGATAAAACCAGGAACTCATTCAACTGATTCTACATGTATTACATATGTGGCAATTGTGCTCATAATAATAGGATGCATGTCTTTCATTATTTTGATCCTGGGAGTCCTGGGAGGTAAGCGTTACATTCAACTCTTTTATGTATCATGTTATATTCAACTCTTAACATGACTTTTGTATCATGGTAACATTTGGCTACCATGTATCATATTTACAATAAACTTACATGCACAGAGTTATGCTGAATGATGGTGACCTCTGTCCTGACATGTGTTTTTTATCACTTCATAGCATTGTTTTATAAATGGCTGAAAATGGAATGGGATTTAATTGGTAAGTTCTTATCCCACATGTTAAACTTTTTAAAGAGTAACAGATCATTTATTAATATCCAGTGATTTTCAAGGGTTACTGACTCACACCAAGTCAAATGATATCGCTGTGATTCAAAACATTTAATCTAATTGTACCAGAGAGTCAGAGCCTACCTAGCAGAGGGACCAGAGTGGCAGACCTACTGAACAACATCATCTAGATATTAGATTATAGAATGGATCTATCCATGTATATAAGACACTACTCTCATATCTGGGGCGATGTGGCCAGCATAACGTCAGCTCAGTGGGGTTCATAACGTAGCTCACTGAGTCGTCATGACAACACAGAGCAGGGACAAAGGGTAGAAAGACTTCTGTCTTTGTTTGACCACGATTATGGCAGCCGTCTCCCTACACGTATTCAGTCTGTCAAGATGTTCTTCTGTGTAGAGGCTAATTCAGAGTGGAAACCAGGAACTGGGTCAACTGATTCTACATGATTAGAATATATGGAGCAGTTCAGGATGGATATCTTTCATAATATCAATCATAGTCTTTGGAGGTAAGGGTTACATTGAACTCTAACATGTATCATAACATGTATCATAGTTACAATAAACTAACATGTATCATGGTTAGATTTACATGCATAATGGTTAGGTTAAACTAACATGAATCATGTTACAACATCTGTCATGGTTACATTCAACTAACATATCAGGCTATGCTGAGTGATGCGCCTGCTGTCCTGACATGTTGATGTGTTGTTTCTCTCTATAGAATGGGGGACACTAATAGATGAGATGGTAAGTGTTGTTACTGGTTTGATACAGAACACAATAATATGTTTGACCCTAGCTGGCAGTGGTGGAGTTATAAGAGGATGACCAGAGGCGGATTAACACCCAGGCCAGCCTCGGCTGAGCCTATGGTGTTCAAGGGGCCCTAGATTGGCCAGATTGGCTATTTTCAATATTACTTAAATAAAAAAAGACTTGATATTGACCCATAACAAGAACCATTGAAAAGTGAAGCAGCTGATTGGCTAGACGTGTGAGCCATGTCATGTGGCCATGCAGGGACATGAAGTCAATTTGGTTGTAAAGGAATAGGTCATGTCTGCTTGACAGCAAAGAGGCAGAATGCCTGAAAAGCGAAAAAGTGTTTGTGTTTCCATTTGTCGATATAGCGCTCAGACTAATTATGACTTTGCCTGTGGCCAATGCCAGCAGGGAGCGCAATTTTTCAAAATTGGTGCTCGTGCTGGACGGTATACCGGTTCACACCGCATACCGGTGTCTATTTTCGTTATATGATTTTTTTAATGTACCACCATACCGGTTTATTTGATTACACAACGTTCGGAACGCTTGCGCGACACTGTTTCAGACGGGACCCTTTTCATTGTTGTGCTTCTAAACACGCATGTTACGACTACGGCTGCAACTTTCTTTAAAGGTCCATGACTGCGAGGCGTGATATTTCAAGCCAACTGGTAAAAGTCACGGCTTAAACATATAAACCATAAAGCCTATGGATGCCTCGGGACGGACTTGTCAACGCGCTGCGGCATCACTTACTTGATGTTGTTTTGATTGAAGATAGGCAGATTGTAGTGGCTGTTGCGTGAATGAATGAACGTGTGTGTGTGTGTGTGTGTGTGTGTGTGTGTGTGTGTGTGTGTGTGTGTGTGTGTGTGTGTGTGTGTGTGTGTGTGTGTGTGTGTGTGTGTGTGTGTGTGTGTGTGTGTGTGTGTGTGTGTGTGTGTGTGTGTGTTACGGGTGTATGCGATTTCAAAGTAACTAATAACAACCAAACTCAAAGCCGATGCATGCATCCTAAACTATTCGTTCAAAACCAAATAAACAAATCAAAAACAGAATCGCTTATTCGCTTCAAATACTTGCTTTTATTTTCAAAGCTTTGGAATTAATACGGCGCGGTACCGAGCGGTTGAAAACAATGTTGGCGTCTCCTGTGTCTGCCTTGCGAACCTGCGTTAGGCTATTGCATATGACTTTGGCAGTAATGTTTTAAACCCTGCCGTTCACGCGGAGTGTAAACCCGAGCAGCATATCTACGTGCCTGCCTACATTCAGCGCGTAATTATTATTATTTTTAATTATTATTTTTTTAATTAGGCCTATTTTAACAATATTTTTTAATTAGTCGTTAAGATGAGTCGACTTATCGAAAAATTTGTCGAAACATTATTCGTTAGAAAATTTGTCGCAAGTGGCAGCACTAGTGAACACCTCATTATGCATGAGAAAAAATAAAAAGCCTCACATATATAGGACCTATATACCGTGAAACCGTTAGAATTGACAAAAATACCATGATATCAATTTTTGGCCATACACCCCAGCATTAATTGGCGCTAGTAAAAGATAGAGTGAGATCCAGGATGGGCCAAAAGAGACTGAATCACCCGTCTCTGATCTGTCCATTAAAAGCGATATTCAGCGCAAATTGGATTTTACCAGCCTCATTAAAGAGTTCTCGGTCGGTTGGTCCACAGAAACACGTGGTCGCAGCAGCTATGGGGAATTCACACTTGTTTCTGTATCATTGCTGAGGCCGTCTCAATGTGTGTGTGTGTGTGGTGTGTGTTGTTGTGTGTGTGTGTGTGTGTGTGTGTGTGCTGTGTGTGTGTGTGTGTGTGTGTGGTGTGTGTGGTGTGCTTGTGTGTGGTGTGTGTGTGTGTGTGTGTGTGTTGTGTGTTGTGTGTGTGTGTGTGTGCCAGTGGCACCCCGGAGTGTGGTCTGTGACGGCCATGTATTATTTCTTAGAAGGACTTTGACACAGGGCACTGAATTTGGTTATGATCTTGTGATGAACTCAATGTTCATATTGGATTGGACTTTATATTTATTTAAAAAAGGAAACACAGGACCAGGTGGATGCGTGTAAATGTAAGTTCTTATTCCACATGTTTCACTTTGTAAATGTGTAACAGATCATTTATTAATATCCAGTGATTTTCAGGGGTTACTGACTCACACCAAGTCAAATGATTATTCGCTGTGATTCAAAACATTTCATCTAATTGTAGCAGAGTCAGAGCCTACCTAGCAGGAGGAACAGCTAGATGGCAGACCTACTGAACAACATCATCTAGATATTAGATTATAAGAATGGAGCCTATCCATTGATATATAAGGACACTACTCTCATAATCTGGGCGATGTGCCAGCATAACGTCAGCTCAGTGGGGTTTATAACGTAGCTCACTGAGTCGTCATGACAACACAGAGGCAGGGTCAAAGGGGTAGAAAGACTTCTGTCATGTTCTGACAGAGCGTCCAAAAGTATTTCACAGTCGTTACTTAAGTAGTAGTATAGATACTAGGGTTAAAAAAGACTTCTGTAGAAGTTGAAGTATCAACTCAAGCTTTTACTTAAGTAAAAGTATAAAAGTACTGGTTTCAAAACTACCTTAAAGTATCTTAAAGTAAAAGTTAATGTAAGGGGAAAAAATGCCATTTAAAGGTCAAAAAACTTAGCCCCCCGCCACAGGGGCCTATAGAATTAGAATCAGCTTTTTGGGCCATGTATTGCGCACACATACAAGGAATTCGGTCTCTGCATTTATTCCCATCCGTGATGAATTTGTGACACACACAGCACACTGCTATGGCACTGCCCAAATTCCCCCCATTATTTTTCTAAAGGCCATTAATGACTATAATGTTAATGTAGAAAAAATTGGATGAACCTGTTTCAGACACTTTATGCCCATTGAAAATGAACCCATATAGTACAATGCAAAATACATTAAAGAACCATATATGTGTACTATGGAGCATTGGTGTTTCATGAGTGGAAAGATATGATGAATAGTTCCCTGTAAGTATTGTAATGTGCAAAAAGCCATACATAAGTCTGCTATTTCCTACCTGGAATTGTGGCGCGATTTATGTCATGTCAGAAAATGTAGACTGTTCCTGGTCATGTGCAGGTACGATGGATCGCTTATAAACCAATAGGGTTGTCAGAAATGGTATATTACTGTTCTCTTTTCATCCAACCACAAATCAAATTCACTCTATCCGGATGGCGCAAGCCGAAATAGGGAGTAACAAGGTCATTTTTAAATAGTAAGGAGTAGAAAGTACAGATAAGTGTGTGAAAATGTAAGGAGTAGAAGTAAAAAGTAGGCTGAAAAATATTTACTCTAGTAAAGTACAGATACCCAAAATTTCTACTTAAGTAAGGTAACAAAGTATTTGTACTTTGTTACTTGACACCTCTGTTGTTTGACCACGATAATGGCAGCCGTCTCCCTACACGTATTCAGTCTGTCAACATGTTCTTCTGTGTAGAGGCTAATTCAGAGTGGAAACCAGGAACTGGGTCAACTGATTCTACATGATTAGAATATATGGAGCAGTTCATAATAATAGGATGGATACGTTTAATAATATCAACCATAGTCCTGGGAGGTAAGGGTTAGATTAAGCTTATTCAACTCATTCAACAAACATGTATCATGGTTATTACCATGATGTTAGTTTAATCTGTAGCTTTAAATAAAATGTATCATGGTTATAACCTGACCCAAAACAGACGGGAATGGAGATCCTTTGTTGCTGCCCTACATGCCAGGAGGCATAAAGGGCAGTAAGTAAGCACCATGGTGACATTAGACTGACTAATGATAGTGACTGCTGTCCTGACATGTTACTGTATTGTTTATCTCTATATAGCATTTAGGAACGGACTTTATGAGGTAAGTGTTATTCCTGGTTTGATACAGAACACAATAATATGTGTGACCCTATCTGGCAGTGATGGAGTCATTAGATGATGACCTTGAAATGAACCCAATGTTGATATTTTATTTACAATTTTATTTTATAGAAAAAGAAAACACCAAAACAGCAGAAGAAGTTTGATGGTAAGTTCTAATTCCACATGTTTTACTTTTTAAATGAGTAACTGAGCAGTTCATAATAATAGGATGCATATCTTTCAAAATATCAATCATAGTCCTGGGAGGTAAGGGTTACATTAAACTCTATCATGTATCGTGATAACATTAAACTACTGGACATGTATTGTTTTTAGATGTGAACATAAACATTGTCTCATGATAACATTAAACTAACATGTACCATGTTAACATTAAACTAACATGTATCATGGTTACATTGAACCAGCATGTATCATGATAACATTAAACTAACATGTATCATAGTTACATGATTAAACTAACATGTATCATAGTTATGCTGAATGATATATTAATAATAATAATGATATTGACTGCTGTCCTGACATTGTTTATCTCTGTACAGCATTGCATCGTCGATATTGGAAGGTAAGTGTTATTATTGTTTTGATAGAGAACACAATAATATGTGTGACGGTTCAAGGAGTTTAGGAGGTCAGTGGAGGCCACAGCTGTGAAGTGCACAATACTAAAAGTACACACACACACACACACACACACACACACACACACACACACACACACACCAAACACACACACACACACACACACACACACACACAACACACAACACACACAACAACACACACACACACACACACACACACACACTGTGGCAACCCGCTACCCAATGGGCCGAGTTCCACGAAAGAATATCGCACGTTGCACTCGGTTAAAGCTGCACTCGGCATTTATTTAACGCAGTATAAAAGACATTGGCCTGTTCTAGGGTCTCCGAGAGCCTCTAGTCCCGTGGCGGCTCGTGGCGGTGTCACACCAAATTTGTACCGGTGTTCTGTCGATTTCTCCTACCCGTCGAGATCTGCTGCTTTGTGGTTCTGCGCATGCGC